>JACJUM010002971.1:512427-705125 GCA_020976665.1 Heortia vitessoides
ACAGGAAATTGTCACGTGAGGGTTAACAGCGGCGGGTCTGCGAGGCCCGCGGTACCGCCCGCCAGCGGCACGCGTTCACGGGGTATTAAGTACGCAACCGACTACTATAAGTGAAGTCGTTTTGTCGTATCTTTCTAAATTCTTTCTTTTTATCTTAATACATATGTGCGCCAAATGTTTCTTAAATCTGTGCAATACAGTAATAATAACATTATAATTATAAATTCCCTCTACATCTCAAACATTGACCTGATTCCGTGATAAGTCGCTTTAAGCACTTGTGTTACGGACATCAGACAACAGAGGAATCACAATATACTAATTAAATATATTTAACACCCAGACACAGAACAAACACACCTGTGGTGCACAAAATAGGATCACTACCATCGAGTCACAATATGCCAGCTATGTAATATCAAAAGCAATATGGAGTTAAAATTTCATGCAAGGCTATAATTTCTGCATCTTATAAGTTATATATTCAAATAGGCATTTTGATTTAATTTATTTTTTGGTGTAATTGATAAATAATTTTGAGCTCAACCTTAAATAGAATCAAGTTCGTGAATCCATTGAAAGTTCACATAGAGAAAGCATTTTCTAACCTACTGGAAGGATTAAATATCAAATTTCAAAAAAAAGAGATATAAAAAAATAAATGACATTCTCTACCTAAATTGTCAATGTTATGAAGTCGGCAAACAAGTTATTTTATACAGTCCGCGTGATGATAAAAGGAACACCAGCCTTACATGACCTATGACGACCCTCGTGTCAGCACACAGTTATCACTAGTGAGTCGCCAACCTTGTTAATGAAGATACCCAGTAATTTCACTGCCTCTCCCATCCTTCAAACCGGAACACAGCATTGCAAACACTGCTATTTGACGGTAGAAAGAGGTGAGTGTGAGGCCCCAATGAAGCCGACCTTTGTAAGAGGTTTTCGTCCATTTTAAAACTATACAAGAACGATAGAAGTTTATATAGTGTATAGTATTATATATATATAATATAGTATTTTTTAATTTTGTGCATATATCAATCAAAATCATTCAAACAGGCAAAAACATTCTTTTTTAAAAATAATAGAGATTTACATCTTTCACTCAATTATAGTCTATAAAAGACAAGAAAAATCTTAATACGTCCATCTCACTGAACTGCAGAAACCCAGTCTGGTCCGCGGCGCAGGAAATGGTCACGTCGGGGTAATCGGCACCCGAGACCAACCCCCATTCACGGATTATTAAGTCCCTACAGCGAGGGGTTATCTTTATCTTTTCCTTGTGTATCTGATAATACTACCTTGGACTTTCCCTCTTTAGTTTTCAGGGTCTTGTTGTACATTGTAGTTCAGTCTGTTTATTTCGAAGCTTTTTATAAAAATAGATATATTTTTACGAGTCATCAAATTTTCAAAGTAAAATATAATATTTTCTTTCACTGCGAGTCCATTGCTAAGTGCTGTCTAAAATTGAAATGTATATTTTAATATATATAATTTATATATATATTATATCTTAATATATATAATTCAATTGTGCGTGTTTATGTCACTGTACTCCTCCTAAACGGCTGGACGATGTGTCAAAGTGGCACACTGATGCAGATGGCGCTGTACAAGGTGTCTAGGTTATTTATCTATCATATCATACTTTGGTTAATATCCTGATCATTTCAAATATCATGCAAATAACACCCGACGGGTCCGCTAGTGTATGTAATCTATAAATTTAATAATAATATATACAATAAACCGCGGTTTATCATCATCCTGTTGTCCTGGACGTCCACACACAGGCCTCCCCAAGAGAATTCCATTACTACCGGCTGAATACCGCCTGCAGACGCTGGATGCATCGAGCGCAACCCTGGGGTTCTAATAAGTTCACCTGTCACAACCTTGATGATCTACACTATTCGATTTCACTCCCAAATTTCAATCGTTTATTTACGTACGTGTCTACGTTAATATAGAACCAGTACCTCCAACTGCACCAGGTGTCATAAGAGGCGACTTAGTGTAGCTCAAATTTAGAGGGCGGGAATGGGCAGCAGCACCCCGTCGTTAAAGCTGCGCTCTTCGATTGCTAACACGTTTGCCCATAATTGGGCAAAATGTTTGTCCAGCAGTGGACTTCCAATAGCTGAAATGATGATGATTCGAATAAAATATTCTCATACAGCTTGAACATATTAGCTTCTTTCCCCGCCCAAAATTCAAATCGTATCTCGAGCCAGCATCTTAACTTCCAGCCTACAGTCACCCGCAGAACCGTAATAGTCGGAATAAGACGGCATATAATAACCGGGCGCCGGCATTATCCGGATTGGACCGGAATTTACCGGCCACCTGTAACCGGCGCCCGGTTAAATTTTCATGGCCCTTGAGGTAAGAGGCTTCGGGGTGTTTGTGCATTTTTTAGCGATTCCTCCGTGGAGGGGATGCTCTTCTCTTGAGAGGTGATTCGGATGCGATGTGAGAGATGTTACAGTTTATGTTATAGCTTTTGGTGGTGGGCTCTCGGAACTTTGAAGCTTCTTACGTGTAAGTAAATATGAACATTTTATACAAAATTATTAGAATTGCTACTTCATGAGTTGAGTGTTCCTTTAAAAACCTTTTAAAGTTTCAATGGAATAATTGATTGCAGTCTTTATTTCACAAATAACATAACCTACAAGTTCCGATACTTAGTTTACTTACTTTGATAATATGTAAAACATTAATGTAGAATTAATGAAAGTCGTACAAGCGGGCAAGTGAAACTGTATGACGGGAAAATTAAGAGTGAGGATCAACTGAGGATAATAGTCAAAAAAGTATAGAATTTTGCGAGAAATTTAGCAAAATATTGCGTCAAAAATATATTCGAAAGCTCCTTTGAAAGTGACAGTAGGCAGCCCTCTCACGCGTTGCCCGCGTTTTCTTGGAACATCCCGGCCCTGTAACTTGGTTTTGGGTATACAACTTAATAGTTGAACCATGGTTTAGGTACTTCTTCAAAAGGCATAATAGCGTCAACACGTAAATACTAATATTGACGTCAATCTATTGACCTGGGTCTTCTGAAGAGTTAGGTATAATACCGATAATATCACGTATGTTATGTAGTAGGTACGTATACTTAACATCCCCCAACAAAATTAGCTCATGAGTTATATAGTTTTTCATTTGTAAATGGCATCGAAAATCATCTCTGCCCGGAGCGGCGAAATAGCTAGATCGGGCCCTGGCCACACATGACTCTTATCACCTGTCAAGGCTATAAATAACTGAAGGCCGATCAAGGCCGAGTCCACAGGTGGCCCTTCAGCGTTATGACCGGATCACGCACCGGATAATAAAACCATTAACACGTATACGGATATTCGGCGCAGGTAAAATCACCGAGATGTTCTGCTATGGCTTATTGTAAGTGACTGTACGGATAGGAATGTAATGGCTCACTTATGCATTCTTGTCGGTATACTTGTCTTGGGTTATTTTTTTTTTATTTCATATACGTTTCCGACCGTGCCATTGTGAGGAACTCTGGTTGTTTCTGAAAAAATATCTACATATTAAGTCGTATTCATAGAAAAATAAAAATTATAAATAATCACTATCATATCAGTCATTGTAAGTCCACTGCTGGGCACAGGCCTCCCCAAGAAAGGGGGCATTTTTCCCATAATTGCCGCGCTGGGCAAGCGTATTGACAATCGCAGAGCGCAGCTTTCATGACTGGGATGCTGCTGCCCGTCCCTGCCCTGTGCATTTAAGCAGCTACACCGGATTTTTATACCGCCATTTGTCGGTTCTGGTACCTTAGTCGCCTCTTACGATGAAGATAGTGATGATGATGATGAAAATACATCTCTCAACATAAATCGGTACACAGCAAATATTGACATTGATGATAGATGACAAGAAAGGTTCAAAGTAGGATAGCCATATACACCGTATTTGTTAAAGGTATCAAGTAATACAACACTTATCATATTCAATTACAATATCAACACTTATCATCATCATCACAGCAGCGCAGCTTCGCGACAAGAGTGCTGCTGCCCATCCCCGCTCTGATGCGTTTAAACTGCACTGTTTCAGGTGGACATATCACCATCTATTGATTCCAGACCTCACCTGGTATAAAGTGAGCTACGGTCCCGATAGCGCAGATGGTATATTGTGCAGCAAGGGTCGTAGGTTCAACCCCACCCAGCACAAATATTTATATGAAAATATTGTAGTTTGTTCTGTGTCTGGGTGTTAAATACATGTATATTTAATCAGTATATTTGCGATTCTTCTGTTGTCTGTTTCAAGTGCTCTAAGCGACTTATTACGGAGTTAGGTTAATGTATGAGATGTTGTGAAAATTTATTGTTTATTATAACTATTCTGTTCTGCCAGACCCCACGATATCTTATATAACAAAATTTTATATATATAATATATAATTTTGTTGTTTGTTGTTGTATAAAATAGTGAAAGCGTAAAATTAATTTTCAAAATAATTAATCTTTCGACAATTTCGTTATATCTTGTATACTAATATCGCCCTTCACCTCGCCAGAACACGCCTTCACAGCCCCCGACATTTTCCGCTCCACAACAGTGTGTCGGCTGTATACCCAATAAAGCAGTATCAAGCCATTGGCACGTACCTCACCGCTTCACTGACCTGCGGTACCGGTATTGTGTATTCTACCACACAAATGATGTGGTGTTCTAGTCTATAAACTTGATGAGAGAAGACGGCAAACTTTGTAGGCGGTATTCTTTTGTTTAACGCCTCGAATGGCGACACACTTTGTTGTATAATGTTGCTATTATTACGTTGTCATTTAATTTTACATTGATCTTAAAATTATCGGATATTATGTAATTTTTGTAGCTAGAGCCGGATATAGAAAGGTTTCATTTAAAATCTGAGTCCTTTCTATATCCGGTTCGTCATATATTTTGTTGTTGTTCATGTTGTATTTAGGTTATGTTGCACGGTGTGTTTCATCACACAAATAAAATAAATGTTAATAGGTGTCGTAAGAAGCGGCTCAGGTACCTAAACCGACATTTGGCGGTATATCCATCCGAAACAGAGCAGCTTAAATACGACACGAAGAATACTTCTTCAAATTGTTCGTAATTTTATAATCATTTAACCAAATGTAATGGAATAAAATAATAGGAATATTTAGTTTAATTAGAAATTCAATAAACAGGAAAAACTAATGATATTCCTTTGATACGTAAATAATAGAAATTATTATTCCTCGTGTTCCTCAATGAAACTATATATTCCTAAAGCCGGATCATATATCTGTAAGTCCAATTAGACTGCGCGTCGCTATTTAAATGTTTTCTTGCGTTTGGTTCACTGCAGAGGAACACGGCCGTTCTATTATCGTCTTTATTTCAACGCTGTAAGACTTTATTACTTTGAATTGTGATTTTATTAATTAAAAAGTAATGTGATATCGAGTATAAAAATAAAAATCAAACATGTCTTAAATTATGCATACAGCTATATATTTAATTTTTCTTTATCCAATTTGTATATTCTGGTCACACGCTTTAACAATAACTTGCTTCAGTTTCGGTTTTTTTATTATTAGACCAGATCGACAAACAAGCGTGCATCCTGTATGACAGCGTCACTGCCGCCTATAAACTAGTTACATCACAAGGGAATTACTAGCGCGTTGCCAACATTGTGCCACATTACCCAGTAATTTCATTGCGTATACACCTTCGAACCGGCTAGAAACCGACTAAATACAGAAGTGCTAAAATTGTTATTTGTCGGAAATGTTATTACCTTCATATAAACTATTAAAAACCATAATTAAAAAGAATGCGATGTCGCAGCTCATCCCTACTAATATTATAAATGCGAAACTAATTCTGTTTGTCTGTCTTTCGTTACGCTTTCCCGTTTAACCCTCTCAACCGTTTTTTATGAAGTTTGGCACAGACAATCTTTAGACCCTGAGAAAGAACATATGCTATTTTTTAATTCGAAATAAGGGCTGTAAGGGGTCGAAAAGGGGGATGAAAAGAAAAAAGGGAGTATCGCTATTTTTAGAGCTAGAAACTTGAAACTTATTTTTCAGGCCATTGATTCGATATAAATAAACATGACATTCAAAGTTTATATAAGTTGAGGTAAAGAGGTATAGTGCCCAAAAAAACTATTCCACGCGGACGAAGTCACGGGCACAGCTAGTATGTACTAGCTGTGCCCGTGATCGTTCTTGTACAATATAAACAGTTCTCATGAAAAACCCATTTACTGTACTGATTTGTAGTTCGATGTTTTGGTTACCTTGCGGCAATTATTCTCAAGACGGACAAAATATCTTACGTCAGTAATTTAAAATTACAATTACTATTTTCTCAAATTTTTATTGACATATGATTTTTAACTTAGTACGTTCGCGTTCCTATCAACGCAGTAAGTGCTGACATAACTTGTAATCTGGCAGTGCGGTAATGTTGGCCTTGGTTCTTGATCATTTGACATTATACATTTGTATAACAGGAAGGCCAGGCAGGTTGGTTTTCCAAGAATCTTCTCTGATGAAATTGGGTTTTTTTTTATTTCAAGAACCTCGCGAAGCATCTGTGGAATAAGACACTATTCCTTTACCAGTAGTTGAGGTTTGTCAAATCTGTTGTAGGTAGTTGGGTTATTTTATTAATCTTTGTCTCAATTCAAAAACTTTGTTAATTAATGAATTATCTATCATCTGAGATTGTAGTGGTGTACATGTTAGACATCTTCATTTATATAATAATAATGTCGTCCTTTGCCGTAAGGTACCGGAAGAAAAGAAGAAGAAAGGAGTAGAGTAACGGCAAGGTACCAGGTGTCGAGAAAGGCGACTGAGGTATTGGAAGCGACAGATGGTGTATTATCTCAAACAAAGCAGTTTAACTGCAACAGGGCGGGAATGGGCAGTATCATTCGATCGTCAATAAACGGCGAGATCCCTTATCTCTTGGGGAGGCCTATTTCTAGCAGTTGGTACTCAAAAGCTGCAGTTATGATATACATAGTGACGTCATTTTACAGTAATAGTCGATTAATTCGCTTACTAAGTAAATATGAACAATACACTTAACGATTAGGTATTTTAATTGGACGTTTGATTGATTGAAGATAAAGATTTAATATAGACATAGGAAAAGTAACTAGTTTTTTTTAAATTAATAAGTTCATGTAAGGTACTAGAACCGACAGATGGCGGTTTATCCATCCGAGTCAGTGTAGCTCAAATGCACAATGGCAGGGGATGGCCAGCCACGTGAAACAAAATAGTTGAGGATAGCTAACAGCACCCGTCTTGAAAGTTGCGCTCTGCGATTGCGAACGCTTGGCAATTATGGGCAAAATTAGCTTTTTGGGTAGGCCTATGTCCAGCAGTAGACTTCCAATGGCTGTGATGATGCTGATGACATATATATAACTCGTATACATCTTAACAAATAAATCTGACAATTGTACGCTCTCTCCTTCCATTGTTATTTCTTCCTGGCGTCTGATGGTGAACAATGTCATCGTGAAAGTCCATCGATCGTTTATCAACCAGATTCAAATCAGCCATGTCTTTCCCAACAAAAGACAAAAGAAACATAGTTTTTGCAATGACAGACCAAACTGCGCTCAACATAAAGGAAACAAAGTGTAACACAAAATTAAATTTTCAAACGTCAAATGGCCCCTCCTTAATGAGTCAACGGATGTCACATTAAAATAAACGCGGCAAATTAAGTAGAGATCAGGAGTGGTCGGTGTCGTCGGCGCGTCCGCGGGCGCGTTGATTAGGCGGCCTGTCCGTCTGTCTGTCTGTCACAGGCTCACGGTTGTTTTATTTAAAGCCCCCCCTCACTCTTGTTGCTGTCGGATTTAATTTGGTTGGTGTTTTTTTTATTTGTTTTAGACATACCTCTTTTTCGTCGTATACTCGGAAACTATTTCTTTTTATTGCTTTAACACGCACAAGCTGTTGTAATCTTTCGCATCGGAAATATTTATACAAAATGGAGCTCTTGCGTTGTGAGAAACAAACGCAAATCGAATGACGTGCCGACAGACACCAGAACTATATTTCCTAATAATAAAATAAATATTTATATATTTTTTACTAGCCCAGGTTGATAAACAAGCTTATAGTCCGCGTAATAGTTAGCGACACTGCAGCCTATAGACGTTCGGAATATCACAAGGATATCACAAAGGCGTTATATTACTATGCCACGTAACCCAGTAATTTCACAGCAGTGCAAAAACTGCTATTTGGCGGTAGAAATAGATGTGGAGCGTGGTACCAATGCAGATGCTTTTGTATCTACCTCATGACATCAATCAAAAAAATAGATTTACACAACATCTCATACATTGAACTAGCTCCGTGATAGGTCGCTTAAAGCACTTGTGTTACAGAAAACAGAGAAATCACAATTATGAATGTTAAATACATATTTAACGTCTAGAAACAGAAAAAAACACAAATATTCATCACTAAAGTTTGTCCTGCGTGGGGACCGAACCCACGACCTTTGCAACACAAGATAGTCACGGACACTCACGAAAGCGCCATCGTTCCCATCCTGATAAAATATAGAGTTTCACAGCGACATCAATTTACACACAAACGTATAACACGTTAATTAAATTTTAATATATAGTGCTGGAATGGAGACCATTAAGAGACGTGAAGACAGCGTAGGAAGGACAGATGTTTTGGAGATGAGGGCTCGCCCCGGACACAGGCATTAATATACGAGATATCATCCTATCTCAGGGTAAGTTTGTGCGGCTGCTATTATAAATACTTATACACTGAGATAGGGATAACAAAACAGAAAAATACATTAACATTTGTCACATACATGTTTTGCCTGAGTGGGCATAGAACCCTCGACATTTAGCACACAATCTCTGGCGCTAATTTCGCAAATCCGGCAAATGCTAGTAATTTTCAGAAAATACTTAGTTATTTATTATGAATATGGATTCACTTTATGAACACAACAAATTAATGCAATTAATTACAATGTGTTTCGTAATAACTTTTAATATTTTGGTTCATAACTTTATAAGAAATAAATAGTAAATAAATTTCCACAACATCTCCAACATTGGCCCAATTTTGTGATAAGTGGCTTAAAGCACTTGTGTTACGGACATCAGCCAACAGATGAATTACAAATATACTACTTAAATACATATATTTAATACCTAGACACAGAAAAAACATAAATAACATCCCATACATATTTGTCCTGGGTGGGGATCGAACCCACGACCTTTGGCGATAAGACAAGATCACTAACATCTATTTTATCGGGTCCGTCAACTGAAAAAAATTGTAAAAAAGTTGTTTTAAATACGTGGTTATATATTTTTTATTGGTGTGTTTCTCGTGAGGTTCTCCATATATAAAAAATAAATGTGCGTGTTTGAAAAAAATATTTTCATATTTATTTTATAAGATGTATGTACTTTATCTTTAAATAAACAGTTATAGTTCAAAATAATAAACATAGCCTTCCATTTTATATCAGGCGAAGCGACTAGCAGTTCAGCGTATGAATAAAGCGATGGTACAAATCGCTGTCAAGCAATCTGTATGCAAAATCCCTGAACGAAAGTTAATAGGATTTTGGCAAAATAAGCCGTGGCTCAAAGTGAGTCACCCCGCGCCGCCCCCGCTCGGGGACTTCAACCCGGACTTACTTAAAGACAGCGCACTTTAGCCTGAATTTAAAATTAATAATAATAATAAACTTGTTTGCAAATACAATGTTTTACAATATAAAAAAGCGCAGTCTTCAGAAAAATATAGCAAATAAAGTCGACAAATATTATACCATATTTTTTTATATAAATACATATTTTTGTTATCGACAAATGCCCCTAAAGCTCTGCTTAATTCTGTCGCTTGCAGTGCGTCGTCGTGTTCTCATCGTTTAGTTTGTCTACCCTAACTCCTTTTGCTGATTCTTGGATACCATTCTGTTACTATTCTAGCCCATTTCTCTTTATCACTTAGAGGAGGTTTTTGTCGAAGGACTAGCTGGAAAGGTAAAACCAAATGCCAAGAAACTGCATTTATAAATAAAATTTAATTGTAAATTAATTAAAGACCATATTTTTATTTTATTTTTGTTATAATAAATGAATAATAATAAAGATTATGTTTGCTTTATTTTTATAAAACAAATAAGGCCTATACCAAATTGGTATATTTCAACGCCTCTGTCATAATTCGATACAACAAAACGGCCATGTAGCTTAATTCAAATTAAATCTATACTAATATTATAAAGCTGAAGAAATTGTATGTTTGTTTACACGCCATAATCCCAGGCCGAATTGAAAAATTATTTTAGTGTTGGATAGTCAATTTATCGAGGCTTATATGCCCCCCAAAGACGTTATCTACTGCACTGCTAGTTTAATATAAGACTTACTTAAAGTCAAAGTCAAATATACTTATTCAAATAAGCCCTTTACAAGAACTTTTGAATCGTCAATAAATAATAATAATATGATAAGTAATAATAACATATAAATATAATATATAAATAAATATAATTTCGTTGACATACTCTTTAACGCAATAGTAAGCTTATTTTCAACATAATTCTTGAATAGTTTTGTTCTAAAACTAACAGTGCTCGCAATTTCATCCGAGTTAAATGGTAACTTTTCGGAATATAGTAGCTTTTCCTAATAAATGGACCATACATCAATGAAATTTTTTTTCAAATCGGCCCAGCAGTTCCTGAGACTATCGCGTTTAAACAAACTCCTAATCTTTATAGTATTAATATAGATTTAAAAAATATCTCATCACTATTTCATTGAGACTGTATAAATCGGTTATCACATCAAAACACATTGAATTAATTTAATAAAAACGAAACTTTTAATAAGCCTTGGCCATTCGAAAGATAGAAAGCGTAGATAAACAGAAAATGGTAACTCGAACTCGGTATCCCATTACCGCGCGTCCAAATCCACCATGTCCGCGGCGCGCTATCTACGACAATAAACCAAATATTTTATTTAACACCTACCTCACTACTCGCAGTGGAAAACCGATAACCGTGACCCACATCTCTGTTCCACACAACACTGCATTATAAACCTTCAACCATTACAATAAGGTAGCTAGAAACGCACTCGTAATGTTGCAATCAGATCTATTACAAACTTTAGCTTGCATCTAGAACACACGAAATTATACTTTAACGTATGTGGTTAAGAGTGTGAGTGACGGTGCTTGTGAGTGGGTCGATTATTTGTTTCGGAGTAGGGTCAGAGGTTCTCAACCATAAACAATGATATAATTCGCGTTAGTGTCCCGCAGTGACCCCGTAATGGAGGCACACTGACTGTGACCTTTGTATCTGTTTACATCTGGGATTGCCAACCGATGGTATCCCTTCTAGCAAGTAAAATGGATCTCTATGTTTCATTCGATACGGTCTGTAAAATAAATGGTAATATTGTTTTTACCGTGCAAGCCTTCATCGGATCGCTGTTCAATCGGAAATTATCCCATTCAACTGAAGAAAATTGAATTACGGATGAAATTTTTAAAATTAATATTTATAGAGCTATTGGTAAAAGTAGATCTCAAAAGACATTCGTTGACCAAATTAAACGCATTTTCAGTCAGGGTCAGTGTGGCTCACTGTCAACCGATGCTTGTGTATTAATAAAATAATGAATGTTGAAGAACAAAAGGAATGTGTGTCAGGATAAAACATCAAATTTTATTCTATGCAGTGTGATTTCATATATTTTTAAATCAGCGTTGGAGCATCATCAGCTTTCCAGCCATTAAAGTCCGCTGTTTTAGACAGGCCGGCCCAAGAAAGTAAGAATTTTCCCTATAATTGCCGCGGTGGACAAGCGTGTTGGTAATCGCAGAGCGCAGCTTTCGCGACGAGGATGCTGCTGCCCATCCCCACCCTCTGCATTTCATATACCGCCATCTGTCGGTTCTAGCACCTTAGCCGCCTTTTACAACACCTGGGAGAGGGGGAAGTAATATTGTACTCTACAGCAAGACATAATGTATGTATAATGTACTATATTATAATATCGTATCATTGAACTGGAAACGAATCAAATTTCTCATCTCCTACTAAAAATGGAGGGCCGCGTCGCGGCGCGCGCCGTCACGGTGTGTCGCGGCGATGTGGCCAAATTGAATTTTGAAAAAACGTCCGGATGTATTACTGACAGGCGGCGTCGCCGTCGAATCAATTTATACGGCAAATTTCATATTTACTAGGGCCCGGGTTTTCGGGATGGGGTCAAATGATGAAGCGGACGGCGCTCCGATATGTGAAAAGGGTTTTGTATGTTTTTTTGTTACCGCTTTAGGTATACGCGATCATATTGATAGTTTGTATGAAAGATAACCTTGCGCAATAAACGGTCATTTTTTGTATATCATTTAATGCCTTTTACAGCAGTTAAATTTTGAAACGGTGGAACAAAACGGGTGAGTGATAAACTAAACTAAAACAATTTCGTCTCCGCTTTGTTTTAAGTGATGTTAATCACCTTCTATGTATTTTAGAAAAAAAATAGACAAAAAAATATTTAAAATTAAATAGTACTCAAATGAAAATTTACTACAAAGAGAAAGCGAAATCAATTTGGTTGCTGTGAAATTACTGGGTAATATGTCTAATCTAACTAAAAAATATTCTGTGATATAAGGAATGTTAAGATGGTTTTGACATGTAGAAAGGATGGAAGACAGTAGACTGACTGCACAAATATATAGAGCGAAAGTGAATGTAAGGGTTGGTATACGATACGACGATCGAGATGAACTCATCTTAACCAGGTAAAAAATGTATTAAAGAAGGGCCAGGTCAGAAGAACCAAGAATAATAAAGCGTGTACGAAAGGACTAAAGGCGAGTGAGGGAAGCAAGAGAGGTATGCCAAGATCGTAACAAGTGAAGATCCATAGTCTGTTCCTGCCCTGATGGGACACAGGCGTGATGTATATATGTATATATATACATCATAGACACAGATATAATATATGTGTGTGTGTTACATAAGGCGAACGCGATAGTTGTATCTGTAAACCATACTATACTAGTCGATGGTACACTGTGTGTGGTGTTAGGGCGTGTGTACACTCGTCAGTTTGCGCCGCGCCATACGCGCTGACCCAGCACGCGGGCGAGCTAACGAGCGCGACCGCACCAATCAGCCGCCGTTGTCCGCCGCCACACGCGCGATCACGCACAAAATACATGTAAAATATCAATCAGTGAATTAACTTTTTATGCAGTTCAATGATCACACTGAAACTAAAATGAATTTTCAACTCTCCATTATTCTCTATGCGATGTCTATTAGACAGACGCTGGATCACTGCGTTAATATTACACAAAACCGCGTTGTATGAAGTAATAATACGATATAGTAATGTTGTGGGATCGTTTCTAGACCGCGCGCTGCGTGAAACTTTACAATACCTCATATTATTCAAGTTTATGTAGGAATTCTCTAACACTTTAAACATATTATGTTAACTCTCAATCAATATGAATTATTTCAAAGGCTTTAAGGAAATGCTCATCTGTAGAAATAGAAAATACTGGTAATTCAACGGGGCCGGTGGCGCAGATGGTAACGATCCTGACTTATGCGGGTCGCGGGTTCGATCCCCGCCCAGGACTTAATATGAGGATATTTGTGTCGGTTCTGTGTCTGGGTGTTAAAATATGTATTTGAGTATTAAATATGTAATTCCTCTGTTGTCTGATATCCGTAACACAAGTGTTGTAAGCGACTTTCTCGGAATCAGGTCAATGTATGAGATGTGGTGTGAATAATAATATAAATTTATCATATTATTCTATGCGTTAAAACAAAAATTACTCTTTCACAATAAAGAAAATCCTTTTACAAGTCTTTTTATAAAGATAACAAGGAAACCATAAATTATTTTCATTGTTTAAATCGTATTACTTAATTCCAGTATTTTTCACATAAATAAATATGTGAATAATTTCACATATATGACATAATAATTATGTAAAATATTTTTTATTATATGTAGATTAACAAAAAGTATTTGAATATATTATACTTTCTAACTTTTAATTAATTAAAATATATTGTAAACATTTAATTACCGTATTTTAAAATTTTAATATTTACAATTTTCTTTTATTATTACTTAATAAATAAATCACCTATGATTTAATTTACAAAAATATAATTTATACACAGCTAGTATTACACAGTTTAGTTATTACTTAGTTATATTAGTTATTAGTAGTATTACTTAGTATATTAGTTATATTATTACTTAGTTATATATATATATACTTAGTTAGTATTACACAGCATCCACAGAACAAAAATAATGTAATATCGCATTTTAACATAGACAAGAAAGCGAAAGTGGTGCGCTCAAAGATCAAGTAAATGAAACTTATTTAACTTTTGAGCGCACATTGTAGGTAAATACACTCAGCGACATGGAGGAGCCAACATCGCCGTCCAAATGTTGGCAAATGTCATTAAACAGTTTGCTGATCCTGGCGACAGGCGACTTGGCACGCGATACAAATTTTAAATGGCTCAAGAAAAAAATATTTAGAGATGAATTTGCTAATCTTGCAATTTGCCAATCCGTTCCATTCAATAGTCCAAGAGTCTTTTCCACACATTAGATATTTTGTGTTGTAACTTCACATAAAGTTTTACATTGTAAGTTATATATTTTACCAGCCCAGCGCTGCCAACGGCAACGCTAGCAGCGTCATCACGAAGCGTAGGTAAAACGTGTTCCACATTAAGAGGCACGAATAAAATATACTCTCTGTCGGTCTGTAGTGTTAAATGCTGTTCCAACTCTGATATCTTATATCAATATACTTTACAGTGCCGTATATATCTAAGAAAATGTTAGTTGTAACAGGAATTCTTATTTATTAGTATAATGCAGCGATGTCTGACTTCATCTACTACACATTGTCCTATATTATTTATGTTTCTTTGGTGTTGTAGCAAAGGAGAAGAACATAAAGAATAAAGCCGTTAAAATTCCATTAAAAATTAATGTGTGAAAATAATCAAACCAATGCATTAAAGGAAATAATAAGTCTAAATTTTATCTTAATTTATGCGTTAATGTTTTCCTGAAAATGTAAAAAGTATAGTCAATTTTAATTTCATTTCATTTTAACCAATTAACGGTCTTAATATATCATAATGCTTAACCTCTTCGACGTATTACAGC
Organism: Heortia vitessoides; assembly: GCA_020976665.1. Taxonomy (NCBI): domain Eukaryota; kingdom Metazoa; phylum Arthropoda; class Insecta; order Lepidoptera; family Crambidae; genus Heortia; species Heortia vitessoides. Next base: position 527,720 of record JACJUM010002971.1, read on the forward strand.
GAAAAGGTATAGTGTACACTTACACAATTGCGCTAACAAAAACACCATCAAGTGCGAATGCGCGCTGTACACCGACTGACCTACTAAGACAGGTGCAACGGCAACATGTCATCACAATCATACTTATTGACATGTGAGTGAAATGACTCGGCTCCTTTCATCAGCGACTGATTAGCACGCCGATGTCATATTTGAGAAGAAAGCTCGACCATTTGATACTGCATCAGTAATATATTCGTTTATGAATGCCGCAAAGAGTACCGTAGCTCGATTTCCAGTTATTCAAGACTAATTGATGTAGAGGTAAAGTAACCTTTAGTTTATAAGACGTCTAGATCTTTTATCTGTACTTCTATAGGCTATAAAATATGTATTTAAGTATATAATATTTTTGCTTTCTGTGCCGTGAAGTACCAGCTGAGTAGAATAGTAAGAGACGACTAAGGTACCGGAATCAACAGATGGCTGTATATCCATCCGAGACAGTGTAGCTACGTTTGCCCAACTCGGCAAAATTCCCCCTTGGGGAGGCCTAAGTCTAGTAGTGGACTTCGAATAACTGTAATGACGATGATTATAATCATTTGTGATTCCTCTGTTGCCCGTAACGCAAGTGCATTTAGTGACTTACCACGGAGTCAGGTTAAAACTCGAGATGTGATGTAAATATTATGAATGTAAATGTTACTGAGACTAACATTATAAAGAATCTGCGTTTAGACTTTCACATTTAGAGGATAGTAAAATCATTTTTTTTAATTTTGAGACAAGGTGGACAAGCAAGCAAACAGTCCGCTTGGTAGTAAACGTCGCCGCAGTAAAGACACTTGTAATATCGCAAGCATATTACTGGCGCGTTGCCGACCTTGTGTCTTGAAGATATTATGTCGCTCTCTCACCCTTCAAACCAAGACACAGCAAATTGGCGGTAGAATAGGTAAGAGTACAAATGCAGACAACCTTTTGTATGAGGTCTATTTTGTTCTACCGCATGTCATGTCAGTTACGAACGCTTATAGCTTTAGATTCAAAGTAGTTTTAGATTCAAACTACCAATATTAAACTTCTGTGAACAGGCGAGACAAAAAATTAATACACGTCCACCAGTAGCCTTATTGCCAGGTTGAGACTAAACATGCTGCATGCTACGTTCATCTATAAATGATTGTACATTTAAACTTAATATTTAGTTCTAAACATGTATGTTTTGATAAGTTTATTAATCGTGAATGATCTAATTAAATAATAAAAAGAATAATAATAAACCTTTGTTAAAGACTAACCGGTGTCTTCAACATCGTCAGTTTTGGTGGATCACGTAATGAAGTTATAGTAAACTATGTTTTGAACACCCGTCCATAGACGGCAGTCTAGTTTTAATTAAAGCTAGGTGCTCGATTACGGATTGTCGTAGCAGTTACATCAGTGCTTGTTATGTTTTTATTTTTACTTGGAATTAGGCCTAGTTAGACAAAATAAACTTAGATGTATTTTCAACTTAACAGGCGCAACCAAGATTTAGTTTTCACATCACATTACGACTATACTCGATAAAAGATCCAAGACTAATTTTTTGTCCAACGCAATTAATTTGATGCACTTTAACAGGCGCATACGTCAAAGGTAATGTTATTTCTAGCATGAACGTAATAAGATCTATCGCTCAACCAACAAGCGCTGCAATCAGCAATTAGCAAACCTTGTTAGCGCCTGGCCCGGTCTAGGCCGGCTGAGAACCTATTCGCCTGCCCCCGCCCCCAGCCGGCACGCCCCCAGCCTAACGACCCACTCAGTAATCTAAGTTCCTTGTTAACGTCGCATTTACCTAGGAAGTCGAGTGGTCTTATCCTATAATTCGTATCATTTGAATATTTGGTGGTTCCAAATGGTTCAGCACTTCTCGCTTCTATATTTTTTTTTACTCAGCTATTTTTTTTGGAGGTTTCAGTTAGCTTGCGGCGATTGTTCGTATAACGTCTAATAGAAATTGTAAAAGTTAAATAAATAGATTTTTAAACTCGTTCAAAAGCATCTATATTATGATCATTAAAGTCAAAGTAAAATATACCTCTATTTAAATAGGCCTATTATAGGCACTTTTAAATCGTCAAAAAAAAACGACAATAATTTTTTAAAGTATATATAGGTCGTTCGGACGAGTCTTATAACTAAGTTTATAGCAGGTTAATTACGCGAGCTACCAGGAAAGAACCTGCAAGAAAACCTGTTTCCGATATGGGTTTTAAAAACACGAATTGAATTAAATTGCTCTAAACGTTAGAGCAATTCAATTTAATCCCAAGCAGTTACATCGTTAATATTATCTTTCAAGCAGTAATAAGCCTTAGCAATAAGTTTATCTATTACAAAATACTAGATTTTATTTAAAGGTATATTTGTAATTCTACTTAGAATTTCATTATGAAATCGTACACTATTGCCCCTGAACAAAATACTTATTTTGAGGAGTCCAGCAATGGGCACTACAACGTTTTATTTATTTCTAGTATTAATATAGTGTATGCCATTTTTCTGAAATCCAATTATATTTTTGTAAACATAAATAATAATTTTATAAACATATTGATTGTGAATAATAGTACGGTAAATGTTAGAAATTATAATAATGATCTCTGTGTAATTGGCAAACCAATATTATTAGATATATTATATTCAAATACATAGCGCCAAAGATACATAATATTCAAACAGTCAGTTATAAAATACCACATAATGCAGTCAGGAAGCATCAGTAATTGTAGGATGCTATTTTTGAAACCAAGATTTACTTTTTTTACTCGTCGTACGTTTACGTTTTCAAAAAATATACGTTATTTGAATAAATCTTTTATAATTACAGAGAAACGTAATTACATCTTTATCGTTGGATAATAACATCAATAGCCATTATAGCCAATTTTAAAGCCTTTGATATTCTATTTGAAAATATCTTATTACTCTTTAATTTATAAAAAAAACATCCTTTACCTCAGTCGTGATATCTGGTAGTGTTTTGTCGATGGTGCGGCAAATACAAACTTAAGGAAAGCGATCACATAACATTGATGAGACATTACACAATTTTCTTGATTAAAAAAAAATCAATACAGACAAGGCAATTTACCTCACCGGTTACGCATAGAAAACCCGTAAATCCTTTTAGACTTACTTATATTATCAATGATAATACAGATTTTTATGTTAAATTATAATGTCATCTGTATATAATTTATTATTTCACGAAAAAGTTTACGGAAATTGAGAATAAAGCCAAAGAAAGAGCTAAACAAGAGATTAATAAAACATGTTATTACATATGTTAAATAAGTTAGTATTTTATAGATAGGCTGCGGTCATGTTTACCATCAAGCGGACCCTATGCTCGTTTGCTGACTTCATACTGTAAAAAAATATGTATATGTAACGACCACCTTGGAGATTTTTTTTATATTACTAAGTATGTAAACAGTCATATGGCACGAAATGGCCGCTTGTGTCTTTATACAGATATCACTTAAATATTGTGTCATTTACTTATCAGCTACCGGCAGATTAGAATAGTACGTCCCACTGCACCAAGTGTTGAAATCGGTGACTAAGATACCAGAACCGATAGATGGCGGTATATCCAACCGAAAATGTGTACAGGGTGGGGGTGGGCAGCAGCATTTACGTCGCGAAAGCTCCTCTTTATGATTGCACAAGCATGCAAGTAAGTGTTAGCAATCGTAGTGCGTAATTTCGCGACGGCGATGCTGCTGCCCATCCCCGTCCAGTCCATTTGAGCTACACTTTTTTTCGGATGAATTTACCGCCATTTATCGGTTCTGGTACCTCATATGGTATATTACGACACATGGTATAGGGGAGGTACTATTCTACACTACCGGTACCACAAGGGCCTCTACACGATTAACTTAATATTGTACATTTTCAATATAAACCGTTGTGTACTTTCGCAAGTAACAAATTCATCCATACATTCTTCCACAGGTATAATAATAAAAAGATTGTTTAGACCTGCTTTTAAAATTGACAGTGTACAGTTTTGTAAGATCTACGGGACCCTGGTACTAAATCAATATAGGAACAAAAACCAACATGAGCCGAGTCACCTCCCCAAACATGGCCGTCGGTATTTGAACAAGTCGACACATTCCGGCGTGCGCAGGAGTCGCGCCGCGTTGTCTTTTTTGAAATTAGCAGGCGGGCGGTGACAAATAACGATTTGTGTCTCCTCCGTGACGCACGAGTCAGATAAAAGCAAAAAAGTTTCGTTTAGAAAAATAGTAACCCACCCCAGCTTCGCGCAGTTCTCACAGCAAGTACGCTTACATATTTTGTGCATTGTCGTGTCAACCTGAAGACTTCTCCCAATCTGATGACGGTATATCCATCCAAAACAAATGCACAGGCGGAAATAGGAGGCAGCATCCACGTCGCTAAAGTTGCACCCTGTGATTGCAAACACGCTAGCCCAGCTTAGAAATTATGGGGAAGCTTTCTTGGGGAAGCCTATGTCCAACAGTGGACTTTCAATGTATCAAAGATAGAGGTATGATGACTATGATGAATTCGACGTATCCACAGATACTTTGAAATTGTGAAAAAAATCCGCCCTTCTCTATGCAGATAGAGACATTATTTACTACAACCTCTTCAACGTTTTCATACTTTGAAATATAAACATTATATTTTTAATGATACCGCTCTCGAGAAGCTATCGATTCTAATATTACTTTTAAGACGTCTACTTATAGACATAGGACTGGTTGTACGCGGCTAATATATCAGATATATATGCAAGCTATATACTATAGCTAGTCTCTAGCTTTCATACTAACTATATATATATATCTGCCATTGTCTTCATTCTTGCACTTCACAACTCTATTGGCCACCAGTTCTGCGTACTTATAATACTTAAATTTGCTCATCGAAATAATAAATTAGCACAACATCTCATACCTTGTCTCCGTGGTAAGTCGCTTAAAGCACTTCTGTTAGTGATATCGGAGATGAGGGGTGAGGATCAAACTTACAATCTTTGACGTAAGATAGGGTCACTAAAAGATTGAAATATAGTATATATATATATATATATATACTTACATATACAGCACTTAAAAACGATTTTTGAAAATTCATCCCCTAAGTGGTAAAAAGGCGGTACAAAATTAGCACGAAACTTTATTGTTTTTTAAGTTATTCGAATGTAATTAAGTATAACGGTTTATCATTAAAAGTTATGAAACACTTCTGAAATATTTAATCAAAAGTTAGTGGGAAAGTTATACAATTAAACGAGGGTGAAACCACGGGGCATTGCTAGTTTTTCATGTGAGTTTCTTACATACCCACTGAACAAAGACATTCATACACCGAGGACTTCCGAGCAACAAAATTTTTCAACAAGCCATTTCATAAAATTCTTCACTCAACGAGTGCCGGAGACTTAGTCAACCAGTACAGTCAAATATTCGTAGTACGGACCATGCACGCTTAAATAAAACACAAAATAACTTGGCAGGCAATTCCCCAAACAATCAGAGTTAATACAAGGCGGGCGGAGTCAAGCGAGCAGCATCAATCACAGGACCGAATGCCAGCATGTGAAACTTCGGGACCACGTTCGAGTCGGAGCGGAGATGTTTCTAATAATCCATCATACCAGCCATTGAAGGTCCCACTGCTGGACATAGGCTTTCCCAAAATCCCAATGTTGCCCATAATTCCCGCGCTGGGCAAGCGTGTTGGCAATCGCAGAGCACAGCTTTCGCGACGGGGATGTTTTGCCCATCTCCGACCTGTGCATTTGATCTGCAATGTTCTGGTTCTAGTACCATAGTCTCCTCTTACGACAGTTGGTGCAGGGTAAGGTACTATTCCACTCTGCTGGTACCTCAAATAAACAAATAAATTGAAATAAATTGAACCAACTTTTCATACATAGACCTGACTCCGTAATAAGACACTTAAAGCTCTTGTGTTAAAGACATCATACAAGAGAGGAATCACAAATATAATACTTAAGCACATATATTTAACACCCAACACAGATCATGTGCCGTGCGGTACCGGCAAAGTACTAAAGTACACTACAGTAAAAGCCTAGCGTGGCAATTATAGGCAAGTGCCCCTTTTTGGATATACCGCCATCTATCGGTTCCGGTAACTCTGTCGCCTCTTACGATATCTGGTACGAGGAGGGTACCCTTCAACTCTGCTTGTACCCCATAAAATGAATATTATCCTATATCTATTTCACTTTATTAGAAAACATGTCCGCTGTGAACCGAGCCGCAGCCTTAGAGCGCTCGAACGTGGCGGCGACTTACCAAAGAGGATTACTTCGCACTCGCTCAAATAGACGTATTTTTTATAGCGGGTCTGGCACCTGTGACTTTTTATACTACTTTTATGGCAAATAATCAAACGGACCACATCATGGTAAGCGGTCATAAGCTATAGACGCTCACGACTCCCGCGTCGCCAAAATTTCAGCATGGGCAAATGTAGAGTGAATGCACTGTATTATTCATTTTGCAACTACATAAATGATGGGTCCGATGGCGCAAATAGTAGTGATCCTGTCTTGTACGCCAACAGTCGTGGGTTTGATCCCCACCAAAGACAAATATTTATGTGATATCTTTGTTTGTTCTGTGTCTGGGTATTAAATATATATATTTAAGTATTATATTTGTGTTCAGTTTGCAGTCGTGTTTCAACATTTTTATTTAATCCCACAACATCTCGTACATTGACTTGATTTCGTGATGAGTCGCTGAAAGCACTTGTGTTATCGACATCAGACCACAAAAAAAAACTAAATGTACTATACATATAACACCCAGGCAAAACTAACAAAAAATATCATAAAAATATTTGTCTTTAGTTGGTATCAAACCCACGACTTCTGGCCACAAGACAGGATCACTACCATCTGCGCCATCAGGCCTGTCATAAACATAATAAATAGAATATTTCTTCAATCATGTTTATATTGACGAGCCTGTAATGGTTCCAGCAGCAAGATGGTCTCATTAATTCATTACAATTTTTTCAAGAAGAACAACAATCTGATTACGAGCTGACTATCACGTGATAGAGTGGAGAGTTGTATTTATTCTAATGGAATTCTAGATGACATAAATATGTATGTTGGGGGCGTACATTGTGTGTAAATATGAGGGACTTTGATCTGGAGTGTCCCCACTCCTGTCAGCGCCGCGGTGATGGATGGCCTGAGAGAGTATAGCAGTGTTGCCAGGCCACTTACTGGATAAATGTGGTACTCGAATCAGATAAATAATGATACATCTACTAGATCTTATGTTGTATGCCATCGTATGCTTTAATGCTTTTGACTACTACTACCACACTTTTGATTACCACCGGGTGGGGATGGGCAGCTGCATCCTCGTCGCAAAGTTGCGCTCTGCAATTGCCACCACGATTAGCCAACGCTACAATTATGGGCAAAATTTCTCTTTAAACGCTGGTGGCTATTATATTAAGCTACCATCTTAAATTTATCTTAGATGGTAGCTAGGCAGAATTTGTTACTTATTAAATTTTGTTAAGAGATACATTTTGTATTTAGTTTTGCTACTTAATTGGTAATAATAAATTCAACATCTCATACATTGACCTGACTCCGAGATAAAGTCGCTTAAATCAATTGTGCTACGAACATCAAACCACAGAGGAATCAACATCATAATACTTACAAATTTAACATCCAGACACGAATACAATTATTCATGATATAAATATTTGTGCTAGGTAGAGATCGAACCCACGATCCATGAACACACGTGCACAAGATAGTTAAAGTCCATAAGTAAACTCCGTTTAGATATATTTTATATACGAAAAAGATATGTATCTCTGCACTGAGTTAGGTTTTTTTATATATTACTTTTTAACCAAATTGAGTAACAAGCACACAGTGCGCGTGATAGTGAGCGTGCAGTCTATAGACGCTTGTACGAGTATATTACAAGGATATCCCAAACTCGTTGCCAACTTTATAACTTGAAGGTTTTATGTCAAGATACTGAGCAATTTCATTGACTCTAAAGGGTGAGCCTTCAAACCGGAACACAGCAATGGGCACACTACTATTTGGCGGTAGAAATAGGTGAGAGTGAGGTACCAATGTGACCTTAGTAAGAGTTTATGTCATGTTAAAATATTATGATATGAGCTCTAAGGCACGTAGAGTAGGTACGCATTCCTGTGCTTACTTATTTACACTCGATATGTGCACATGCATAAGTGTAGGGGGACGCAACATTTACTCTGCTAAGCTGTACTCAAAAATCAGCAGGAAATCAGTTTTTAATGGTACTGAGAGAGTCACCACGGTACCTTGAGCTGTTCCGGAATAACGCTACCAAACTGAAATAGATCTTGATTTACTAGATAATCGTCTCGTATGTTTAATAACCAGAAAAACCGAGTTTCTCTGGTCAGATTATTATCTCCTAAACTATTGAACCGATTTTAATCAAATTTTGCTCAGCATTTATGATTGTTAGATTAGAAAGTTTATATTTAAATTTATATTAATCTAATTTAAGCAGCGCCTGCCGTGTGGTACCGGCAGAATATAATAGTACTTCCCCATGTACCAGGTGTCGTAAGCGGCGACTCAGTTACCGGAACCGACAGGCGGAAGGCGGAATATCGACCTGAAATGGATTAGTTTCAATGTAACAGGGCGGAGATGGGCTTAGTATTAAGGTTAGCGATTATTTTAGTCTGATTTCGCAAGAAGTATCAAATATCTTTGATAATATTTATTATTGGTAAACATTCTTTATTTAGCCGTAACGTACCGGCAGAGTAGAATAGTATCAGGTGTTCTGAGAGGTGATTTAGATAACATAACCGACAGATGGTGGTATGAGTGTAGCTCGAATGCACAGGGCGGAGATGGGTAGGAGCATCCCCATAGCGAAAGCTGCGCTCTACGATTGTCAACACGCTTGCCCAGCGCAAATATATAATAACTATAGAAAATATATATATAATAACAAACATAACAAAAAAAAATAGTGAAATTAGCCAGCCGTTCAACGTGATGGCGTGACTCAGGGAAATAGAGATCTATTTTTATATAAGTTGGCAACTTAATAATTAAACCCAATGATAACACGATATTACATTTCTAACGGTGCAGTAAACGTTTTATACCGTGTATTGTTTAAACGAAAACTATTTTGCACCAACTAAATGCACAAGCAATTAGTTTTAAAATGATTTTATGAAACGTGAGCAATGTTTTACCAATTGTACAGTGTCAACATTTTGACTTACGCGGTGTTAGAGCTTCAACGACGATATATATACATATATATAGTATATACAGATTAAGCATTATAACAATGTTTAGTGACGCAAAGCCAAATTCGCATGTATCATATTAGCACCTGTGCATATCGCTGCCCAGCTGAGCAGCAGCTGACTGCTTCCTGTGCTCACTTGTGCTCGTGTTAGCACTATCCGGGCCCGGGGCGCGGGTGCCGTCACGTGGCACGCATTCCTGCGCACACAAATAGATGTCCGTTTAACGTTTCTGTATTGGACATCTATTTTTCGACGTAGACACTAGTATCAATAGACACGGATTATATTATATATATGACTATATAACTTTACGAACAATTTTGCTTGTTTCAATTTTGCATTCACATAAAATCGTTTACCTATATGGCAAAATGTAACTATTCTTTTAAATGCTTTACATTTCTTGTTAGACGTTATGTGACATCTGATTCTGATCAGATCCGAAAGATTACCAAATCGTCGAACAAACACTAAATTAAAAAGTTTAATAAACCGCGTTTTAAACCCGTTAAGTGTAGTTATATTATAAATAGTAAACGTATATGTTGAAAATATTTCTTATACATGGCGTTTCCTTCGTTCTTTTAGCAAATGACGGCAAAAGTTTAAGTTTAGCGATTTGATTTAGGCTGCAATAACATCTGAAATGTTCTAATATAAACAATTAAACAATTTGTACAAATTTATGACTAACCACAGGCACTTTTGACTACAATATAACTCGCTACGGTGCTTTTTACGGCTCGCAGACTCAATCACTTATAAAACCTGACATCGCGCAGCGAGCCTATCTTATGACTCGACTGGACGGGTCTTACAACTGAGTTTACTGCGGGTTCGTTACGCGATGAACCAGAAAGGACTAAAACTACCTTACAATTATGTTATTATCAATTTTAACAATTAAAAACAGTACTGTGTGATCAGATTCAATAAATACAATATGGCGTTGGACACAGGCGTGTTTGTTATGTCAGTACGTATTCGCAATTTTTTTTAATATATAACGGACCCGATGGCGCAGATGGCGATCCTATCTTTTTTGCCTAAGATCGTGAATTCGATACCCACCCAGGACAAATATTTATATGATGATATTTGTGTTTGTTCCACATCCAGGTTTTGAATAGCTACCAATCTCAGAGTTTGATCTATATATATATATTATGTTATGAAGACAGCAAACAAGCTTACGGTCCGCCTGATGTTAAACGTGACCACAGCCTTTAGACGCTCGTTTCATTACAAATATATCACAAGCCTGTGATACTATGATACATTTACCCACTTATTTCACTGCCTCTCTCACCCTTCTATAAAGAACAGAGCAATGCGAACACTGCTATTTGGCGGTAAAAATAGGTGAGAGTAAGGTACCAATGCAGACCTTTGTAAGAGGTCTTCCTGAAGTTGTTGTGTGAATTTATTATTATTATCCTTCATTACTCAACAGCACTCAACTTTGCGCCAAAATTGTTATTATTCCTTCTTTCATCATCATGATTATCACCATTGGAAGTCCACTAGACATATGCCTCCCAAAGGATGGGGGAAGCGAGTTGGTAATCGCAGAGCGCAGCTTTCGCGACGGGGATGCTGCTGCCCAAACCCACCCTCTGCATTGTCTTGGATGGATATACCGCCATCTATTGGTTCTGGTACCTTAGTCACTCTTACGACACCTGGTACAGAGAGAAGTACTATTCTACACTGCCTGTACCTAACGACACCATCCCTTTTTTAGTTTTTCTTTATTTAAAAATAGCTTAATTTAGCTTGAAATATTTTTTTGTGCCACTTCTATGATTGTTAAGTCTACCATCTACACCCCGCGTTCGTTCGGAAGCAGCGTTTTGATTGAGTCCACGGTTTACATTCAACACTACTTGCTTGTTATTTCCACACCTACACTCCATCCAATACGCTATAACCACCACAACTGCTAGCATCCAAAACTGAACCATAGTGCTTAGGATTTAATTGCGAAAATGCGGTGTGTTACTTGGTTTGTTTAGTCAGGGAACCAGCGGGTATATTTGACAGGTTTATCGAGCTTCTGGCTGCAGCCGAGCATTGACTCTCGCACAGATTAACAATGAGATGGTCCGATATAGATTCAATGGTGATTGTATCGATAGGTCGTTGTTGCTTAACAAAAGGTTTAAGTTTTGATTATAATGGCATTAATGCACCGAACTAATATAGAGACTGAGTATATAGTTGACTGAGTGTTCAACATATTTTATTTATATTCATATTCTCGGTCTCGATGGCGCAGATAATAGTGATTCTATCTTATGCGCGAAAGGTCGTAGGTTCGATCCCACCCAGAGCAAATATTTATATTAAATTTGTATATTTAAATAGTATATTTGTGATTCCTCTGTTGACCGGCATCCGTAACACATGTACTTTAAGCGACTTATCACGGAGTCAGGTCAATGTATGAGATGTTGTGAGATGTGTTTATTATTTTTTATTTATATATATATACATATAAAAGCTGTAGGGTACTGGCAGAGTAAAATAGTATAGTAGTCGTACTGAGAATCAGACCAGAACCGACCGATGGCAGTATATCCATCCAAAACAGTGTAGCTCAAATGCACAGGGTGGGGATGGGCAGCAGCATCCCCATCGCGAAAGCTGCGCTCTGCGATTGCTAACACACTTGCCAAGCGCGTCAATTATGAGCAAAACTCCCCCTTTATTGGGTAGGCCTATGTCTAGTAGTGGACTACCAATTGCTGTATTGATTATGATGTATAAAAGGAGAAGCTGATTAAGTAAGTGACATATCAGCGCAGGGCCTAAACTAAAAGGGTTAGAAACTCAAATTTTGCACAAGGATTTTTTTACAAGAAGGGGTGATTCTATTTAGTTTTTTAGAAGTGTAATAAGAAAGTATTAATAAAAATTCGAACCCTAAACGGGTACATCAGGAGTGCAAAGTTAGTGTGTGCGTTTGCTCTGTTTGAAGTAATTCGAATGAAATTCAGTATACAGGTTTCATCGGTCATGAAACATGTGAAAATTATTTTTTTCGAAAATTGTCCTGCTAGTGTATGATAATTTTGATTAAGTGCTTCAAGTGCTTCAAGCGACTTATTTCAGGTATGTATATAGTGAATTTATTAATTTATATATAAGGACATAACGCGCTATTTCTTTAGCTCGTTTAATTGATTATTATTCAAAACAAATTTTATATTTGTATTATTATATATTTATAACAAATGACATATATTTGTTCAATTTACTGGACTATATTTTTGAAATTTACTGGACTATGATTACAGAAGCACAATAGAAATTTATATTCATCATCTTCGTGCCAGCCGTAAAAGATCTACGGCTAGACTAAAGACTCCCCAAGAGTTTTAAGAGTCCCCAAGGAATTTTGCCCATAATGGCCGCGCTGAGCAGCGTATTGGCAATCGCAGAGCACAGCTTTCACGACGGAACTGCTGCTGCCCATCCCAGCCATGAACATTTGAGCTGTATTGTTTCGGATGGATATACCGCCATCTATCGGTTATGGCAACATAGGCACCGCTTACGACACCTGGTACAGAGGAGATACTATTTTACTGTGCCCGTGCCTCACAGCAATAAATATAGAATATAAATCATATTTAAATTAGTACCTCGGGACCTGATACAATTTCGAGATTGAAAAATAAAAATTCTTGTTTCATCATGTCTAATAAACATTAAAACACTTTAATAATTGCCAGCATTATCAAAATATTGCCTATAAAATCAACAGCGTCCCAGTATCATTAAACACCAAATGAAAATGTTCCAGCTCTATATTGGGCACTTAAACCAACCAACCGCTGCCGAGTCTTGAATAAGACTGGTAGTGATTATTCAAGGCTTATTCTAAGGCTAAGTCTAGCTTTTACGTATTGATCCAGACTCTATGCTACAAAAAACCAAGCCGAGAAATATACACAAAGGGCCCTAATAAAAATATGATTTTCACACGCCAAGTATTTCCCAGACGGGAAGAGAACGAAAGCGCTGAATAAAAAATGCGGTTTGTCTCAAGCGGCGAAGCAATAACACCGGGAAACAAAACAAAACAAAACTTGTGAAAACGCCCTCGAGCGTTTAAAGACAACTGGCAGCGAACAAAAAGGCGGGAAACGAAATTAATCCTGAAGTTCACTCTACGGCCATTTTTAAATAACAAAATAAGAATAATACGTTTAAAACAATTGCTAATTAGGCGGCAGAGAATCTATTAGAATATCTCCGTCTGCACCTCGAAAGAGACAACTGAGGTATCAACAGCGACAGGTGGCGGTATACTAGCCGTCATACCAGGCTGTATACCGGTAAACAGCATAGTGTAAATAGGTCTGGGGTAGACAGCTGCTCAAGCTGCTAAAGCTAAGCTGGCTCATTGTGGCTATTATGTGCAAAAATACACTATTCTTTTAAACAGATAAAATAACAGTATGTAATAATCACTATCATTACAGCCATTAGAAGTCCATTGGTCATTGGTCAAGTCAGGGCCGCTGCTGCCCGGGGCGGCTGCTACCCATCCCCATCCTTGCATTTGAACTACACTGTCTCGGATGGATATACCGCCATCTGTCGGTTTTGGTACCTTGTCACCTTTTACGACACCTGGTACAGGAGGAGGCACTAAACTACTCTGCCGGTACCTAACGGCTTAACAATATATGTAGATAAATACACCGAAGAGATGGCACCGGCTCTCAGTATAATTAACGCTACGGTTCTATTAAAATTCAGGTAGCATAATTGAAAGAGAATGTCCTCGAACTGGTAACAATGCGGGTTCGAGTATTACCTGAAATTTGAGAAAAATCTGCTTTAGGAATGTTGAAATTCGGGCAGTTCAAATTCAATTGCAGTAGAAACAATATCATTAATCACTTTTTTATTAGACCAGACAGAAAAACAAACATACATTCCACGTAATAGTAAGCGTCACCGCGGCCTATAGACGCTCGTAATATCACAAAGATATCACTAGTACGTTGTTGACCTTGTAACTTGAAGGTGTAACATTACCCAGTAACTTCACTGCTTCCCTCACCCCTCAATCCGGAACACTGTTATTCAGCAGTACAAATAGGTGTGAGTACCAATGCAGACCTCGTACAAAATCCGTCAAAAGACGTCCAATTGCGCGGCCGATTGTATCTACCATTAACAAATCTATAAAGAGTACTTTTTCTAATTAAAATGAACCGAACCCAGGACATCCGTGTATACGCCACCACGGCTGTCAAACGAATACACAAGATGGGCCAGTAAATCCGTCGGCAGCATCAGACGCGCCAGCGGCGCAGCGGCCCGGCACGCCGTAAAACTGCCACCAGCGTCGTTAACTTGACCAATCGCTTCCTCTCAAACGCTCGGATATTAGCTGAACAAACGCTCAGATGCACATTTTGTTTCCACTGAGCGGTTAGTAACTCTTCAAAAACTGGCTTGTGATCATCTGTTTTTATCACATTGTTTGTTAGCTCACAATGGTCAGCATACACAGTACCAAATACACTTTGTATTTGGTACTGTGTTACGAACTTATTGGTAACTAAAAACTTAACTAAATAGTAACTTCTTGCTGGTATTACATATTTTTATTTAGTGGTCCACTATTACAATTATTTTTTTATATTTTAAAAAGTTGATAGATATTTAATGTAGAATAGATATTTATTTGAAGAGTAAGCAGAGCAGAAAGTACCTCCCTCTGTACCAAGTGTCGGTAGATAGCGGTATATCCTTCCGAATTGTAGGTCAAATGCACAAGGCGGGACTTAGCAGCGCTTGCCAGCGCTATTATGGGCTAAATTCCCCCTTTCTTGGAGAGACCCATGTCCAGCTGTGAATAAAGGTCGACATGATGATGACGATCAATTTTGAATTTGAAAAATGTTGATCATGTATGGTACTTTATTTATTAAAAGAAAAAACATCTTAACATTGTGATATAACACTTAAATTTTGTGATATTTTCAGGCGAAATTTATTCTTATTAATGTCAGTAGAATTGACTTTTTAATGTTTGCCAATCGCAATCTGTGTTATAACATGCATTTCGAGGGTCTCAGAGTGGATTATATAGTTCTTTATCGGTGGCGCCAACCTGGCTGCCTCGATGATGTAATGAAAACGAAAATAGTAGAAACATAAAACTCGAGAGTTGTAACAATTCAAATTTAAAATCAAATCGATAGGTACTAAAGGAGAAGTTGACTGACAGACATATCAACGCAGGGCCAAATATTAGGGCTACCAAATTTTATATTTTTACAGTGTTTTCACTTTTTATTATTATTCAAATGCAATTTATTGTAAAGGTTTTTCATTATACATCATGGAACACGAAAATCATCCCTTGAAGGAGTAGAAAGGGGTGCAAAGAATTATACAAGTTGTACAACTTAACGCGGGTGGAACCGCGGGACGGTGCTTGTCTTGTAAGGGAACTTTACAGTATACACATTACACGTCATAAATCCCGACTGACGAGGCGAGAGCAGCACATTGCACAATTAAGCTGTCATGTAGTGTTGTGAACGTGAACTATGGCTTCCTTCCCTGAGTGTTGGTACAATTACAACCCTCTCTGCCGAATGACAGTGAGTTAGACCAATATTTATTGGAAATGGTGCAACCTCGTTGGCGCAGTTGGTAGCGATCCTATCTTATGCGCTAAGGTCGGTTCGATCCCCACCCAGGACAAATTTATATTGGTCATATTATTTGTTTTATTTCTGAGTATTTAAAAATATATAATATAAATAAATATTAGAAGAATAAATCCTGTTGACATTAGAGCACTTCGAAGTATGTATGGTGTGAGTTTGAGAGATAGGTACAAGAATAGTGTGATAAGAGACGTAGTGTAAAATATGATGTTGTGACAATAACACATAAAGTTACAGTTAATTACTACTTACTACTACTAGATAACCATAAACCAAACATAACATTTTAATTGCATGCACTCAGAAAGGGAGATTTATAAATAATAGATTGCTTTCATACAAGACATCTCACACTCTGACCCGACTCAGTTATAAATAGCTAAGCAGTTGCGTTACGGTTGTCAATCAAAAGGAATTACGAATATTATTCTTAAATACATATGTAAAAAAATATTAAAGTGAATATATTTTAACGCAAATATTTAAGTTCTATACGTTTGGGTCAGTATGAGAGAGTATCGGACGACCTAGGCAAACATACCTCAACCAGGTAGAAGAGGAAGAGAAGGAGTAGAAAAGAAAAGAATATAATAAAGCAACAGAGGTAAGCTAAGATGGTAGCAATTGGAGATCCATAGTTTCACCTACTCCAATGGGACACAGGCATGATTTACGTAAAATCTGTGTGCAAAATATAAATCAAACAATACTGTATAACAAATATAAACAGGTAGTAATAAAGCCAATAGTGGACATATTTTTTTTTGTGTCTGGGTGTTAAATATATATATTTCAGTGTATATTTCTGATTCCTCTGGTGTCGAAAGTCCGTAACACAAGTGCTTTAAGCGACTTATCACAGAATCATGTCAATGTATGAGATTATGTGGGAATTTATTTATTTATAATTAATTGTCTTGTTTTCATTTACATGACAACGGTACTGGGACGATATATTATATAGTCTGGTAAAGGTAGAGGTGCTATTCTACTCTACCGGCACCTCACGCCTAGGAGAGACAGTGAAACTGGGTAATGTGACATAATATCTTTAAATAAGAAAGTTGGCAACGCGTTAGTGGTATCTTTGTGATACTACTACGCGGGTTTCTTGCTAGTCGACCTGATCTAGTAAAAAATCATATGTGTGTACACTTTATAACTAAAATCGACAGAGAGTGACTTATATCATTTTCATAGAAGGCATTAACAATCAGTGCTAAGTGTGGACAGGAAATGTAAGACGGCAGGCATTATTTAGATGGTTCGATTTGTTTTGATTTAAAGCCGAACTTTTTTTAACTACTTAAAATATGTTTTTTTTTATATGAAAATATTAATAATTACCACAATATCTCAAACATAGACTTGATTCCGTGGTAAGGAACTTAAAGCACTTGTGTTACGGATGTCAGACAATAGAGGAATCAGAAATACGTAGTGTATTTATGATTCCTCTATTCTTTGAATTAATTATTTATTAATTTTTATACCCAAACACATGACAAACATACATCTTCATCATATAAATATTGGCCCTAAGTGCGGATCGAAACCACGACCCCTGGCACATAAGATAGGATCATTACAATCTGCGCCATTGGGCCCATTATTCAACCTGAATTTTCTTAATTCGAACATTATATACCAATTAAAATATATTGCTTAATTCTGTAATCTGAAGTAAAAATAAAATATTAATCAATCGTAGAGTTAGTATGGGGAGTAACACAATACAAATGTTCACTTTGACATTTGAACTTTCCCACGAAGCGCAATGAATTTGAGCATTCAACGGTCATTTGTTCAAGTATAACAGTATTTATTTTTATTAGACCAGGTCGACAATCAGGCGAACAGCCCGCGTGACAGTAAGCGTCACCGTAGCCTTATAGACGCTCATAATGTCTCAAGGATATTTTGCCATTCCAATGACTTGAAGAAATTATGTCATATTACGCAGTAATTTCACCTCCCTCACCCTTCAAACCGGAACAGAACAATGCGAACACTGTTACTTGATGGTATAGATAGTAGTTTGTATATGGTCGTTACAGATTAACACATTTAATTTCTAAAAATAATTTTAAGTGTGATAACCAATAAATATAGATACTTCAATTATCAATCAAATAAAAGTATATTTATTTCGGAGTCAGGTCATCAATGTATAAGATCTTGGATGAATTTAATTTACAATATGCTTGAAGCCTCAGTGACAGTCATTTTTATGTAAAAAAGTGCAATATCCTAATGTGCCGACGCTACACATTTCAAAGCTAAATACAATAATAAATGCTTTTTTAATATTAAATTTTTCATCCATGTAGGTTATAATTGTGTTTTTTGATCTGGCAGTGCTATGATGAAAGCCTTTTTGATACCAGGATACCAGACAGCTCGTATTTTCCTACCAAACTCTCCCAGTATTAAAATTGAAGAATTTTCTAAAATTTCTCACCGTAAAATATGGCAAATCGACAAATAAAAAAATTTAGTTTACACATTCTGACATAATATCATTCATGAGAGCGATTGTCATAAAAACTTAATGCCTATTTTTTTATGAAATAACATTTGCTCGTGACTTAGTCCACAGGCCTGAGAAGCTTTTGTTATTACGAGAAAAATTCAATGTCAACAGTGGAAGCTAAACTATGTAAAAAGTTGTGCCGAATCCAGCCAGATTGAAAAAGCGAAATCTATCCCACGAAAACATGTTTATATGACAAAATTCTTACGTGTCAATACAGTCTATAAAATTTTTTGTGCCAAATTTCACCCAGATATGTTCAGCCGAGCCGGCGTCAAAAAGTAACATACATACATCCACACATCCATACTCACAAACTTTAGCGTTTATAATAATAAAATATGAAACTACAATACCCCAATTAAAATGACCTCAGTGACATGTGACAGTGACTTCCTCAGAGCTCGATGCTTATCAAGTACTCAGGCGGCAAGTGGCACACCGTAACCCTTACCAGCTCATTACTTGTAAACGGTCCCCAATTGTAATCTCGTCAGCTCATAAATCAGGATGTGCCTAGTGGTCGTGACAGCATCAGTTAAATGATCGATGGATCGCTGTTGAACACACCAACACTTCATTGGCTTTGTTTCGTCGGGCCGGGACACTGCGCTGACAAATGAAAATGACTTCTATCTGTCCATAATAATAGAGAACATAGCATGCAGGTTTAGCGGCTGATGGAAGGCCGTAAAGTTCTGGAAGGGAGATCACGCACGGGCTAGCCAAGCGTACGAAGTTGGCTACAACCGCAGAATCCCGCTAAAAGCAAAATATTTTTATTTAAATAATCTTATCTTAAAATACTTTCAAATCTTTAATCAAACATTTTTTCTTTAATTATAGATCAGCAAAATACAATTGATAACTTAAATCACCGATGAGCCTAATGACCATTTAGAATTATAAGACATTTGAACAAATTGCTCTAGGGTCGTCTTAAGTGGCCTATTTTAAAACTAGTCTGTCGGCACTAAGTTTACAGAGAGTTCATTTCGTGAGCCACCTGAAAAGAACCTGCAAGAACAACTGGTGGTGGCAAAGGTTCCATCACCACCTAGTGGGTGGTATTATTGGAACCCTTACCGGTGTCGGTGCAAACGAACGTTGTCTTCGAAATAGAAATTAAGGCATTTAAAATTAAGCAGTGTCATCATTAAGATAATCTTTATAGTTGTCATAAACTTTAGAAGAAAGTTTATGTTTACATATTCCTTAAATTTATTCGTATGCATATTTGTAATCACCACCATCAATCATCCTAACAGCCGTCAAACAGCCGCAGCCCACACCTGGACATAGGACTCCCCAATAAGGGGGAAATTTCCAAGCTGGGCAAGCATGGCGGCAATTGCAGAGTGTAGCTTTGCGTGACGGGAATGCTGTTGCCCATTCCCGCCCTATTGCATTTGACTACACTCCGGATGGATATACTGCTATCTGGCGGTTCTAGTACCTCAGGCGCCTCTTAGGACACTTGTTGCAGGGGGAGGTACTATTTATTTTATTTATTTATTTAACTTTATTGCACAAAATGTTACAAAATGTACAAATGGTGGACTTAATGCCAGATGGCATTATCTCCCAGACAATATATATACAAAATAGATAAACGTGACATACATATTTGTATAAATAAACGCAATAAATCCTATACTATTCTGTTCTTCCATCTATTATCATAATCATTCATATTTTCACCTCAATTTATTTCCAGATTACTCTGCTAAACTCTCTTGAGACTTAACCTTAGATCCGCCTGGAGACAGCAGTTAGTTAAAAAGTTTGTAATTCGATGACCTATTTATTTGTCTAATGGACTTTAATAGTCGTGCTTGTGACAGTTATTGGCCATTCACGTAATTAAGCCTGTATTTTAACGTATAAATTAAGGTAGAACTCCTACAAAGGTCGTCGGCATTGGTACCTCACTCTCACCTATTTTACCTCAAACAGTAGTGTTAGCATTGCTTTGTTCCGGTTTGAAGGTTGTAAGAGGCAGTGTGTAGTTTACCAGAATCGACAGATGGCGGTATCTCCATCCGAAACTGCAGTTCAAATACACAGGGCGGGCTGGGCAGCAGCATTCCCATTGTGCAACATGCTTCCCCTGCACAATTCCCCCTTTTTTGGGGAGGCCTATGTTTAGCAGTGGATTTCCAATAACTGGTATGATGATGACGATTTTTTAGAAATACTTGTAAATCATACTATTTTCAATACTATTGTTTCAATGAATCAGAGTTGTTAAATGTTATTAAAGTATTCAGAAAATAAAGATTTATTTTATTGAGTAATTCTTAGAATGGACAAATTGCACTGGAGCTCCACAGGCGACCAAAATATTTATTCAAAAAACACAAAAGGTCAGACGCAGAGGAAATCCTAAATAAATCCAACGTTTTCGAAACATGTGCTTATCGTATTTACAGTGCCCGTCAATCTGACAGACGATGCGCGCGCGCAGTTGTTTGCATACAAAACAAACAAACACGCGTTGGCCAGGAGAAAAACAACCTTATTTTCTCAGTTCTAGAGTGTAATTTACACCAATCAAACTTTTTATACGAGTAACTATATTTTCAAATGATATTTAAATTTCGAACGCATACTTTTTTATTGTAATCACAAATTGACTTTCGAAGTCATATCTTAACTACTGATTTTAAATTACGACTTTATATCTGTGTTTATAAAGTTATTTTTTTATTGACCAAAAATGTTTAGGTAAAGCCGAGCGTACACGGCGGATGCTGTGGCGAGGGTGGTCATATATTTAGCCCCTTTATGCACAGGATGCATGAACGAGGTGTAATATTACATTGTAGATTGCTTTATTTCAACACTGGCAACATTGCTGATGAAATTAATAGCATTCGAATATGGAAATTATTTTCTAGAATGTACGCTCGCAGTCGTGTACCGGTACAAAATGGAATTCATTTCAATATTGATAATGCAATGTATTTGCGTAAATTGTAGGAATAAAGAGAGTCATAAAAGAACCAAAGTTGTAATCTGAATCTGCGAATGACAGCCGAGCAGATTAGAAATTTGAAATAGCGATGGGGCTGTAAGGAACGAACACAACGAATCGACAAGAACTACGTAGGACTTATTTATTAGACCAGGTTTACAAACAAGAGTACAGTCTGCTTAATCGGATCTCACTAACGCATTGCCAACCGTGAAACGTGAAACTTGAAGATATTACGTCACAACACCCCGTTTCACGCTTCTTTTACCCTTAATACTGAAACACAGCAATATACTATTTGGCGGTAGAAATAGCTGAGAGTAAAGTTATTAATGCAGACCGTATAAGGTCTACGTCATGTTACAACGTACGACAGACCAAATAATCTTATTGAAGATAATTTGGGATGGCATTTGTCAAGCAGTGGACAGCCTACAGTTGATATTTATTTTATATATTTATTTAGACCAACCAACAGTATAGAATAGTACCTCCCACTGCATAGCACTGCACTAAGAGGCGACTAAGGTACCATAACCGACAGATAGCGGTATATCGGGGATGGGCAGCAGCATCCCTGCGCAGAATAGATAGCTTTGCTCTGCAATTGCCAACAAGCTTGTCCAGCACGGCAATTATTTATGTGCTAAAAACCTCCTTTCTTGGAGAGGTTTACGTCCAGCAGTGAACTTCCAATGGCTGAAATTATGATGATAAAATTAATACACGCTAATTGCGTCAGACACTTAAAGGTTAGCTCCACATGCAATAAGAGCATACAACTATAATACACAATGCAATAACTAATAACTTGTATATAGTCCAGCGATCTCGACGGGCCCGATGGGGGAGATTGCTGTAATCCTATCTTGTGCGCCAAACCAGTATATACTTACATTTATGTGATGATATTTGTGTTTGTTCTATGTCTGGGTGTTTCTGCTGGGATTCCTCTGTTATCTGATGTTCGTAACACAAGTGTTTTAAGCGACTTATCACGGAATCCGGTCCATGTATGAGATGTTGTGCGAATTTATTCTATATATCTAAAAAAAAATTTCATGTTGTCTGCAGTTGCCCTTCATATTTGGCCTGCAGACTACTTAGTATATATTTTTTTAAATTTTGTCATATGTTCCATAGTGTAAGTTAACCAAATCACTGCAAAAGTTCAGGGGCTTAGAAAGTTTGGGTACGGAAGAATTAGCGTTGATCTGATGATGATCACTACTTATATATAGGTATTGGAAATTGTGATCATCAGCGTTCATCCGATTTTGGCAATACTACATATTGAAGAACTGGACCAATACCATTAATGACGTCACATCATGCTAATTGTCAATTTCGCGTCGCAATTATCCGTCGGATAATTGCATTAATACAAACAGGCGTTTAACTGGCGTGACCACACGATCCTGTTAGAACCGGAAGTGTGTTTTCAATAGATTGCTCTTTTTTAAGTGCTCGATCCCGTCGGAGAGTTTCGGGACATAGACTTGTTTTCGGTTTTGGAAAAAAGGATACAGCGTAAAATGTTTGTTCACCCACAAAGTTGGCACTATTTTTACTAGATCCTTAAGACCAACGGCATCCCACGCAGTCGCACGTAGTCCTTCGCATCCGGTCCTGATGATGATAAAAAATTGAAAAAGAAAAGAATTATTACAGTACTAGCTGTGCCCGCGACTTCTTCCGCGTGGAATAGTAACTTTAAACAGTATATTCTTGTCAAAACGGATATATTTCGCCCGTGTTTGCCACACTTTTGATTGGTGCTCTGCTCCTATTAGTTGTAGCTTGATGTTGTGTAGCTTAAGTTACTCCTAGTTTTATCGGCTATCAAGGAAAGTCTCTTCGAAATTGCCCCACCGCTAATAAAAAGACAGACAGACAAAATTTAAAAGAAAATTTTATTTTGTTATGAATTTCGTAAGAAGCACGTATTTTAATAACACAAACAGACACTCCATTCATTGAATATCAAGCTATTTTTATATAGTTATTTAATACATATTGTGTTCAGTGGCAAGCATTTGGAGAGGCCAATGTTCTAGTGGACTGGAATAGGCTCATGATGATGATAACATTTCCATCATATCATACATTACATACGTGTAACGGTTTTAGCAGCGCACGCCAGAATATCTCGTAGATGGAAGATATTTTCCTACTTACTTGACACTTATTCCTACTTACTTACATTTTAGACAATACACACAATATCTTTATAATTTGAAACCTATGTGTTATTCTGGTGTATAAGCTACATTATTGTAAGGTTTCATTAAAATTCATGTAGTAGATTTTCCCTGAAAGAGTTGCATACATCCAAACAGCCATACTCACAAACTTCACATTAATATTAGCAGGATTCATGAGGTAGCTGTAATAATTGCTGATTGGCGGTAAAAATAAATAATAAGGAAAAGACAATCTTCTGCCTCAAGTATAAGGCCCAATGTCCTGCTTTAAGTCTAATTTAAATGGTCACGTGAGTATAATGCAGGCGGCGACCGCATGCCATCACGCTTGCCTGCCCCGCACACCGCCCGTCGCGAGGCCCCGCGCCCGCGTCCGCGAATTAGTGACATTATACACGCACCACCACTTCACTTGCGCGCGATCAACGATATCCGATGGTGACGTCTTAACATTATGTGACAAGTAGGGTTGAAATAACTATATATCCTCTGAAGGTTTCTTCTTAGTATCTAAATATACAAATAGTTATCCGGGAGCCAATGATCTGATTTCGCAGGTTTCACTGTAATTTCTTAATGGGCATCAATGACATAGATGATTTTAGAAATAAACAAGATTTAAAAGCATTAATTTTGCTCAGGCCACAGCTAACAAACTCCTTAAAATTTACATATTTTGATATTAGAAACTGTTCACAATCTGAAGAACTCATTTTTTAATAATCAGTTTGAAATTCGAACATGTCTACTGAACATACGTCAATTTCTCAAAAAGTGTTCATTAACGATTTGTGTTTTTTATACTTAATTGTATATTCTCTGATATAAGTTAAATGCTGACCAAATAGAAAACATTTTTTTATAAAAGCACGGGTAATATTTTTATGCACTGCTTCTATATCAGGAAATATATGTAAGGAAGACGCGAAGTATGCCAAGTCCGATGGAAACCTATATCAATACTTACTTTTTCCTTCAGTTAGATATCAAAAATACCTTCTTCAGAGGACACGACGTCTTCCACTGCGTTATCAATCCGGTAATATAGCACAAGCGTACTACAAACAGGACTTAGTTACTTCAAGCTTTTTTTGTATTAACCTAAAACTGGACTAACCCGACCTCAATTCCAGCACCACCAAAAGAGGGTTATTAATGTGCAACCTCGTGCGCGAATTCATTTAAGCAGTATTTAGTTGATCGTATGGAATTAATTCTTCAGACACGTAATTATGCCCCCGTCGGAGAAGTGAGCTTAATACCTCGGCGACGCGCCACGCGCGTCAATTGTCGACACCTCGTAAATGTTTGTCAACATTGTCACAAACGCGACTGCAATGAGGTAGGCTCGTTTATTTTTAATATTACTTGTTAACTCGAGTAGCTTTATATTGTTGTTTATATTGTTTGCATACCGCATCTGGTTTGCAACAACAACACAGCTTCGTATGGATGTATGGACCGTCACTTGTCCGTCTGATGGCGGGGGGGGGGGGGGGGTACTAATCTACTCTACCGGTACCACACAGCTTTAATGTTTATAGAAGTATTTATTTATATTCCATTAATATTATAAATGTGATCCTGTGAACTAAGATTTGTCACTTTTACCCAGTAATTTCACTGTCTCTTTCTCCCTTCAAACCGGAACGCAATTTCAGACGATCAATGGCGAGCCCTGCTATTGGGCGGTAGAAATAGGTGAGAGTCAGGTACCAATGCAGACGACCTTCGTAAGAGGTCTCATGTAAAAACGTAAGTTTTACTCTTTAGCGCAAATACTTATTTTTACTAGTTTGTTGAGTCCCTGCACCTGCAGGTACGTCCCTGCTGAGTGCATGTAGGTATACTAGCTAGGTTATAGGAAAAGCTTTTGCGGTCCTGCGTTCGCGTGTCACTTGAAAAATGGAAGTACAACAACAATATTGAATAACGCCCGCAGCGCATCCACTGAGAGTCATGCCTTTTTCGGAAACACAAATAGATTACCTCACTCCAACCAAAATAGAATATCTATCTCCACCAATTCCATGAGACTTGATCATGTTGACTTGGAGACTTTGTATCATACGCCTCCCCAAAACACGGTGAATTTCGCCAATAATAGCCGCGCTGGGCAAACGTGATGTAATCGCAGAGCGTAGCTTTGCGACGGGAATGCTGCTGCCCATCCATGCCCTGTGCATTTGAGCTACTTTGTTAAAATAATAAATAATAATAAATTTTCACAACATCTCATACATTGACCTGACTCCGAGGTAAGTCGCTTAAAGCACTTTTGTTAAGAATGCCAGACAATAGAGCAATCACAAATATACTACTTAAATAGATATATATTTAACACCCAGACACAGAACAAACACAAATATCATCATATAAATATTTGTTCTAGGTGGGAATCGAACCCACGACCACTGGTTCACAAGAGAGGATCACTACTATCTGTGCCATCGGGACCGTTTCGGATGGATATACCGACATCTCTCGGTTCCGGTACCTTGGTCGACTCATACGATACCTGGTACATTGGGAGGTACTATGCAACTCTGCCGGAAAATTACGGTCAATATAATGGAAATAATAAAGGCTGTTAGTATAATAGGAATAAGTTATTAAAAAGGTAACTGCAGGTCTGCAACTCCACAGCTTTTCTTGCGCGCACTCATCAATGTCACGGGCGGTGGTTGCGAAAATATTTGTTGTGAGATTTTTTATTCACTTTTGTTTTTAGTGATGATTGAATCGTGCATATCGTGAATCGGTTACACTGCGTCGACCAACTCACTTACGTATTCAGCATCTTCATCATACCAGCTATTAAAAGTCCACTGCTGTACTTGCGCGTCCCCAATAAAGGGGAAATTTTGTCCGAAATTTTTGCGCTGGTTAAGCGTGTTGGCAATCGCAGGGCGACTGAGTTGCTGCTGCCCATCCCCGCCCTGTGCATTTGAGCTAGATTGTCTTGGATGTATATACCGCCATCTGTCGGTCTGGTACCTTAGTCGCCTTACACGACACCTGGTACAGGGGGAGATACTATTCTATTCCGCCGGTACCTCGCGGCGAGTATGTATTACATTTGTTAAATTTATCTGATTTTAAGTGAACATACCGATTTACCTTAACAACGACACAACACGTGTCGCTATTACAAATGTGTCACTATGTGTATGAACATAGATTATATTTTGGAAATCTTATTAATTGGAGTTGTCCCTTTATTCTATTAATGCGGTGATATATGTAATTCTTTAAATATGTAAGTTTTTATAAGAAAATAAATTTTTTTAAATCTAGAAGGGTTAATTCTCCCACGGTCACGGGATGAATGTTTACAAATACCCGATCAAAGTAGGTAGGATTTTAATAAATAAATAATACACGTAGATGTACATAAACGGCGTAGCTCATGTAGAACAAAGTCCCCCGACTTTGTTCGACATGAGTTCTAGAGAGTCCTCATAGTCCTCTTGTCATTGAATCTATTTTTTCAGGCTTCATTGCTCAGCCGCGGGTAAAACCTGCCCAACCAAATTCTCAAATGATTTATGTCCAGGTCTAATTCAGTCTTTATAATTTTCCTAGGAGATGCTGTTCTACTCTGCTGACGAGAAATTATTTGTTGACTTCACATTCTGAATTTAAATTAACTGGTATTAAGTATAATTTAAAAATATATTCTGTAGTTAAACAAAACTTACTATTATTTTCCTATCACCGCTGAACTAAATTCTTGTGTAGGACAATTTATTTATATTGAGACATCCACATTTTATAAACGCATTTTCTTCGTAAGTTCGATTTAGTATAGGCCCATTGCATACGATGCCACCATTACAATGCAGTTGCATATCCGCTACTTTGAAGGACGTGTTATATTTATTTAACAATTATTTACGTTAAAGAACATTTTCATCTTTACGTCAAATATATTTTTACCATGAAATTAGCATCTTGAAAGATTCTTGCAAGTTTGTGATCAAAATTTTTAAAAACGTGGCAGTCAATTTTTTCTTATCGGAAAACAGGACTCTTTTTTATATTACGAGTATACATATAAAAAAGTCCCATTTCATGTGGCAATTTTGTGTGTAAATATCGTCACTATGAGTATGACGTTTTAATTTGTGTCAGATTAAACATTTATTTTGATTTATGTCATAACTTCAAAAAATTCTGAAAATTGCTGCATATGCTATACGATTTTCTACAAGACTTTTTGCGCTTTATTCGGACTAACCTAACAAACAGTTTATTAACATAAAACTTACTGGTAAATCATATTCAATTAATTATGAAACCAGCACCGTTGACCACAGATAGACAAGTAAAAAATCTTTTGTGTTGTCATGTGTGCGCACACAACAACACACAGCCCACACATGTCCAGCCAAGGAGTATCCGAGGCGTACCGCTGCTCTGTACACTTGACTTATGTATAAATCAAATAACAAGTTATGCAGTTTTGTAAGTGATACACTTGTACAAATAATTTTGTAATATATTTACGTCACATTATGTTTAGAAACCATCAGTATGATTAAATATATCTACACTTGTAAGATTTTTCTTATAACTTAATGTTAATATTAATAAACGAAAATAAATACATTTAATTTAATTAAGTCTCGTTATGATCTTGTAATAATAATAATAATACACTCTTTATTGTTCACCAATGCAAACAACACAAGAACATCACAAAAACATAGAATAGTAGGTACGAGAGGCGGCCTTATCGCTAAATGCAATTTCTTACAGGCAACCTTTGGATAGAAATAATGTTAAAGCTGGTGGAAGTTTTAGGTGCATTTAGTACATACATACAATACATAATAAATATACATATAATACACATACGTGTATTATAGTGACAGAATCAAAAAGTAAAATCAAAGTGATAGATAATACTCCTTCACCATTCTCTTAAAAATAGAAAGAGAATGAGCAGATTCCACTTCAAGGGGGAGCGCATTCCACAAACGAACAGCTTGAACTGTAAAGGATTTGCTATAGAAGCTTGTGGAATGCAGAGGTATTTTGAGTGGTAAATTCTTTGACGATCTTAGGGATTTTTTATTATGTAATACTTCAGACTGAGATAATAATTGAGGTAGACCTCTTACATAAGTCGCCTGCATTGGTACCTCACTCTCACCTATTTCTATCGCAAAATAACAGTTTTGAAGGGTAAAAGAGGTAGTAAAATTACTGGGCAAATGTGATATTGCATTTGCAGTTCACAAGGTTGGCGATCTGCCGGTGACATCTTTGTGATGATACGAGTGTCTACAGGCTGCGGTCACGATGATCATCTAGCGGACTCATGTCATCTCATGTCATCAAAGCCATCAAAAGTCCACTGTTGGACATAGGCCTCCCCAAGAAACAGGGTATATTGCCCATAATTACCGCACTGGGCTAGAGAGTTGACAATCGCAGAACGCAGCTTTCGCGAAGGGTATGTTGCTGCTCATCCCTGCCCTGTGCATTTGAACTACACTGTTTCGCTTGGATATACCGCCATCTGTCGGTTCTGGTACCTTAGCCGCCTCTTACGTCACCTGGTACAGGAGGAGGTACTATTCTACTCTGCTGGTACCTCACGGCACACGATTGTTTGCTGACTTAATAATATGAAAATTAATTCTTATCCATAATATAACTTTACAAAGTCACCACATGCAACCGGCCTTAGACGAATCAATTCAGGGCACCGTCCGATGTAAAAACAAAAAGGTTGCGTTCACGAGCCGCCGGCGACGAACACGACGACGGTTTTACGGTTCAATCCTCGGGCCGCGACACAATGATCGTTTGTCCCGCGTTTCATTACAATTACATTAATCGCCACTCGAAGTGGCAATGGGCAGAGCTGTGAATCCGAAATAATGAGATCCGTTGAAGAATTTTAACGTGAGTAACCGACAGATGGCGGTATATCCATCCGGAACAGTGCAGCTCAAGTGCACAGGGTGGGGATGGGCAGCAGAATCCCCATCGCGGAAGCTGCGCTCTGCTTTTGCCAACACGCTTGCTCAGCGCTCACGCTTGATTGAAGAATTATAGTTACCGATTTGGCCCAGCGGATTAGCAAGTTGCAGTGGCAGTGGACAAGTATAGTACGCCGCGCCGAGGACAAGTAGCTCCGCAAGGTTCCAGGGCAGGAGGTTGGATGGACAGACGATCAGACTAGATCAAGGAGACAGACCCCATAAAGCCAGTATGAACCTCTTTTGGCCTTCTGGATGTCCCTAACTAACATTATATAACCCACAACATCGCATACATTGACCTGATTCCGATTCTGAGTAAGTCGCTTAAAGCACTTGTGTTATGGACATCAGACAACAGAATGGAATCACAGATATAATACTTGAATACATGTCTGACACAACCGATGGCGCAGATGCTAGTGATCTTGTCTTGTACGCTTCGGTTCGATCCCCACCGTGGACAAATTTTTATGTCTGTCTGGTTGTTAAACATATATGTTTAAGTAGTATATTTGTGATTCCTCTATTGTCTGATGTCCGTAACACAAGTGTCTAAAGCGACTTGTCTCAGAATCAGGTCGGATAACGAGATGTTGTGGGTATTTAATTATTATTTATCCATATATTTGACACCCATACGCAGAACAAATACTAAAATCTTTTTTTTTTGGGTGGGGATAAAAACTTTTTTAAATTTGCGCTATCGGGCTATTCCGCCATTATTAGATGGGCAGACGATCTGACTAGAAGCAAACAGCCGGCCCTAATGTAAATCTCTTTTGGTGGCCTTCTGGATGTCCAGCAATGGACAGCCTATAGCTGATATAATGATTATTAGATTAATCCGATCCGTTTATTTTAAACCACTTTGAAAACAAACTGACATTCATTTATGCTGAGGAGATAAAAGCGCGGCGATAATGTCACAACACAATTATGTCATTACACTGGGGATGTTAGGGTAATTAACCAGGTGTATCTGTACCTGGATTATCGCCAAAAATGTAATACCACCTGCCACCTAACTGATTGTACTTACATTCATTATTGACTTTAATGAAAGTAACTACACAAGTGCAATAAAGTAAACGGTTTTTCTGCACCGCTCAAGTTGTGTAAGTTTCATTACATTCGTACTATTATTAGAAATACGGATTTCCCAATCTGTCTGTTACGCGTTTTTGATTAATGACAACCTGATTTTGATAAAATTCTGCATGTGGATAGCTTCAATCCTACAGAATAACAAAGGCTCATTTTTGAATACACTCATGCAGCGAGAATGTGGAAAATATTTTGGCACAACTCTTTCTAACAAACCATCAACGATCAGCTCGCCTCAATATGATTCAAAGAAAAATCTAATGCTTTATAAAATAATCAGCTGGCAACCCTAAGTCTGGCGCGCGCTAAATATAGAGTAAACAGTTTTAAATGTGATATCATCCACTTCAAACTTTTTAAGTTCTAATTCAACTGACTAAAAGCCATTACCAATTTATGTTTTACTACATGTAACCCTACTCATTTCATTCATCACAATCATAATATCAGCTATTAGAAGTCCACTACTGGACAAAGGCCAACTTGGGGAGCCAAGAAAAGGGAAATTTTGCCCATAATTGCCGCACTGCGTGCTGGCAATCGCAGAGCGCAGCTTTCGCGACGGGGATGCTGCTGCCCATCACCGCCCTGCGCCTTGTACCGCCATCTATCGGTTCTAGCATCTAAGTCGCCTCTTACAACACCTGGAAGAGAGGAAGGTACATTTCTACTCTACTGGTACCTCACTGCTTATTATTTATTCCACAATTATGTCTTTATTGCTAAAGCTACCTACAACATTAAAGAAATAGCGATGACATCTCAGCTGAAAATAACACTAGGAATAATCCAACATGTCTGGTATGGTATGTCTGAGGTCTCGGTAGCACAACGTTAGAGCAGTCCCCGGGTATGAGAAAGATGCATGTTCGAGTTCCGCCTGACACCTGAGATTTTGTCTAGTAATTATCATATAAAGAGGTTAGTAGTTCAGCTATCACGCTTTGAATACGCTGGGTGGTGTCACAGATCGTCAAGATCCTGTAGATTAATATAGTTTTGCTGTCCTGTAATTCTGTTTTATGTGCCTAATACAAAAATAAACATTCTTTCATAACGTTCAAAAAATACGTTATGTGCATATTTTTTTCTATATTAATGAGTCGACAAACAACTATGCGACCCGCGTGATAGTAAACGTAACTGCAGCCTATAAAGGTTCGTATTCTCGCAAGAATATTACTAGAGCTTTGCTAATTTTGTGGATTTAAAAAATATGTCAATTTACCCAGAAATGACACCGGAATTTGACGGTAGTGATGGGTATGAACGAGGTACCAACGTAGAAGACCTTTGTCTGAGGTCTACATTGTAGAAGGAGTATGTCCATTATCCGACGATAAGAGGTTAATATACAAAATTTGTATTACCACTGTGGCGGCAAACAAAAACACGGCATGATCATCAACAATGGGCGGTGATGGGCAGCATTATCCGAATCCGCGGCAATCAAGGGCAAAAATTCCTATGAAAATTATAGCATAAAAGTCATATGACAACAATTTAAACGAATGATATAATAATAATGATATATCAAATATTATTGTTAAAAATAAAGTATCCTTGTAAAGCCCATGAAATGCTTTATGCGTGCCAAAGCAAATGGATGGAGAGCTAGTATATTGTACAACATGCTCCGATGTGGTTTTAACATCAAAACACTCCACAGTTTATCACTGCATCCGGCATATGCTTTAGTGATTGTATTCCCACAATCGATTGCTCGCGATTATAATTAGCATCGATGCTAAAGCGATTAACGCTTAATCACTTCTCCGAACTGGTCCTGATTCATCTCGCTCCTAATTACACAGCGCTCGTGAATGCACTGACTAATTGCTGCTTTCAGCGATGTAGCCGCTGAAAAATATGTACACAAATAACTTGCAGGTTGACTCGGCGGCAAGGTATGCTGTGAATGCAACAAAGCTAATAGAATTAAGGCGAATTAATGACGCTCCTGAAAAGATATTAAGTGACGCCGCACACAAATTTAACGGCAAAAATAAACTTGTATATTTTAGTCAGTTTCCTTACGAAATTTACTAATTCAAATCAGTTTTGGACAATTATTTTTACACCTAATCATATTAAAGCCGCATTTCGGACTTTATAGCTCTTTAACCTTTAGGGCGAGTTTTATTTTTCTTATTGATCATCATCATCATTATACCAGCCATTGAAAGTCCACTGCTGGACATAGGCCTCCCCAAGAAAAGGGGAATGTTGCCCATAATTGCTGCGCTGGGCAAGCGTGTTGGCAATCGCAGAGCGCAGCTTTCGTAAGCCATCAAACGGATCTATTATACCGCCATCTGTCGGTTCCGGTACCTTAGTCGCCTCTTACAATATCTGGTACAGGGGAAGGTACTATTCTACTCTGCCGGTACCTCACGGCACGGCTTTCTTATATAAAAGTGTAGAATGTAGACTGACAAGTGAACTTAAAAATGTATAAATGTCCCCAAGGCATGTCGTTGAAGAGCCGAGTTTTATTTTATAACGTTAAAAGTTAAACATAATTTAATCCTGTTTTTAATTTAACATAATAACGGAACGTTAACAAGGCTCAAAGCGAGCCTAATCGTGAGGTCAATTAGACAACGCAGGCGTATAACTTCGTTAGCCGTAACGCGCTTGGGGCAGGTTCAGAGGCCTTAATCTTGTTACCCGGACAGTCCGGTTGTCCTGGCCGGATAAGATTGAGCATAACTCTCTAACTCTAACCAGCAATGTTAACCAGATCAAGTACGCCCAGAGGTATGCACAATTTAAGAGGGCGAACATAAAAGTTTTCTGACGGTTACTGACTAAAGAAACATCAAGTGAGCAATAAGCATGTATTGATCTTATTATCTTAATTATATGTACAGTTAAGTGACTTCTGATTAAAATAAAATACTTCAATTTCAAGATTCAGTGCTGAAAATCATTACTAGGGACACAAATGGACGCAAACTATAATTGATCAAAGTCTTTGCCCATGATGGCTCTGAGGTATAATGATTAATATGTATCTTTGTCCATATGCGACTTGATTGGTAAACGTTGTGGTGATATCTTACAATTGGGATGGAATTGAATGACTTTCTTTTATTAATATCTCAATTGCTTCAATGGCAACAACTGGCAACGATACTTTTTGATTAGAACATGAGATTTGATCAAACGGTTTCACTTCTATTAAAAATATGTTCAAGATATTTTATTCTCCAATATATAATGTAGATTTATTTATACAGTTTTAGAACGTATGTGCATTTTATCGAATTATTTTTATAATCATCATTGCAGCACATTGGAAGTCCACTGCTCGTCACAGGCCTCCCCATGGAAGGGACAATTTTTCCAAAAATAATTGTCTTACTAGTTAAGCGTGTTGGCAATCGCAGTATGTAGGTTTCGCGACGGGGATGCTGCTGCTCATCCCCACTCCGTGCATTTGAGCTACACTGTTTCGGATGGATATGCCGCCATATGTTGGTTCTGGTCGCCGCATTCTGGTACAGGGGGGAGTGCTATGCTACGCTGCCGGTATCTCACGGCTATCGAATGACTTACTTTTATTAATACCTCAATTGCTTCAATGGCAACAACTGACAAAGATACTTTTTGATCAGAACATGAAATTTGATCAAACGGTTTCACTTTATTTGAAAATATATTAAAATAAATAATGTGGATGTAATTATGCAGTTTTATTACGTATGTGCGTTTTATCAAATGCTTCTAAAATGTTACGAATCAAGAAAATATTTCTTGAGTCAAAAGAAATTAAGAATTTAGATATAAATAACATTTTTGTAACTTAGTTAAAGGTTGATCGCGCAGAAATACCAAATTATGCGGCAAGGAAAAAGTAATTTGTTCACGTCTCATTTACTCCCAGCCACAGCCTGCGGCGTACGTCTAATTAGGCCCATTCTTTTTCGTGTAAATTGCTAATTCTTTGACTCGCAACTGTGCCGAGCACTGGCTGCAATCTATTGAAGAAAATAAATTCGAGCGTTTAAGGAGACTAACACAAACCGTATCGGCAGAATGGAATTTATTTCCCTCTGTTCAGATAAGAGGAGAAGTCGTGAGGTACCGGCGGAATAGAATAGTACCTCGCTCTGTTCCAAATGTCGTAAAAGGCGACTGAGATACCGGGTCCGACAGATAGCGGTATGTATATTCGTCCGAAACCGCGCAGCTTAAATACTACAGGGTGGGGATGGGCAGCAGCATCCTCGTTGCGAAGTTGCGCTCTGCGATTGTCACCACGGCTATCCAGTGCGGCAATTATGGGCAAGAATCCCCGTATCTTGGGGAGGCCTATGTCCAACAGTGGAGTTTTTATGGCTGATGCGATGAAATGTCAGTGAATTAATTTAGAACCAACCACCATATATTTAATAAAAGAATTGTCTTTATTGAATTTATCTTATTTTAACGCGGTTCTACTAATTGACAAAACAAATTGACATGCGGTTTCGCCCATGTTAATTTGTAGAAGAAACCTTGTGTCAGTAAACTCTCATACATAAGGAACAATATCCGATAAAATATTTTACACGTGTATCGAAAAATTTTAAAAACAGCTAACTTTTATACTATCTTGGCACCCCCTTACGAGGTCAAAAATATTTTCTTTGTGCTCTCCTATGTAATATAAGGAACCCCTGTGCAAAAAGTCACGTTTGTAACCCTTATATTGTTGGCCCTGCGTTGATATGTCAGTCAGTCAGTCAGCTTCTCCTTTTTTATACGTAGTTGTTATAAGTATAGAAAGGTTCAGAATACCTTGATCGATTTATATTTACAACGATCATTTGTTTCAAGGTGTGCAAAGCTTAGATTACTAACACTTATCGTTTAGGCCCCGCGTTAATATGTCGGTCAGTCAGTTTTTCCTTATCTATATATATTATATAACGGTATTACATATATATATATGTAATTATATGTACATGTATGTATGTATTATATATATATATATATGTTATACCGTTTAAGTAAAAGTAAAATATTATTATTTGCAAAACGCAAACACGATTGCCTAGCGTGGCAATTATGGGCAGAATTCCCACTTTCTAGTATAGGTCTATGTCCAGCAGTGTACATCTAATGGCTGATATGATGAATTAAAATAGTATAAAGTAATATAATATATAGTTTTTGTTAATATATAAAAGGAAATTCCACGAAACCGACCTTCGCAATGTAATAATACATGTGAAATAGGACTCCGATCAAGTAATATTGCCGTATTTTGTCGTCGCCCGTGTCAAGTTCACGTCCGAGGTGTCCGGGTGACGCCGGCGAGCGTGCGAGCTGTCGCAGCTGATTGTCGCGCGACATCTGTCGCCGACGATTGTGTCTCACGCTCAATTAACCGTACAAATCGGAATACTGAAAGTTTAGGGCTGTCGATTTATAGTTCTTCATTTAGTTAAGATTGATATTAGCCTTATTTTTATATTGTAACAATAATTATTGGATACTACCCGCGTTCATTATAGTACAAACAAGTTTATTGGTCCTAGCAAGATCTTACAAAGCCTATAAACCTTTTTCGATAAGTCTATGTAATACTATTTTTTTTTCCTTATAGCTTAGGCCCCGCGTTGATATTTCAGTCATCAAATAGCATATTGATGACTTTGATTATCAAGAAACTTTTATACTAACTTTAAACCTCCCTTTAAATTTAAGTTATATAATTATTTTTGGAAAAAATATTTTACGTAGCGTCACACAGAGTTTGTTCGAATAACTCCAAAAACAGCAAAGTTTTATACTAACTTTGCCTCCCATCTGACCTTTCAGAAGAAGAACTTTAAAATCCCTTCTTAGAGCTCCCATACGCTATAAAAGAAACCGCTGTGCAAAAATTCAAGTTTCTAACCCTTGTAGTTTAGGAATTGCGTTGATATTGCAGTCAGTCAGCTTCTTTTTTTATTTATAGATGGTATAAGCATATCGAGGTTCAGATTCCTTCATATCGATTAACATTTATAACGATCATTTGTTACAACGCCGTGAGGCACCGGCAGAGTAGAATAATGCCTCCCCTTATACCAGGTATCGTAGGAAGCGACTAAGGTACCAGAACGGACAAGTGGCGGTATATCCATCCGAGACAGTGTAGCTCGAATGTTCAAGGTGAAGATGGGCAGCGGCATCCCTGTCGAAAGTCATTTAATACACTACTAGCTTGCAAAATAGTAAAATAATAACTAGCTCGAAGTAAGTTTCTAAATATTTTAATACAACTAGTTGTTTGCCGAGACGTGAGGTACCGACAGAGTAGATTAGTACCTCCCACTGCACCAGGTGTCGTAGGAGGTGACTAAGTTACCAGAACTGATAGATGGCGGTATATCCATTCAAAAGTATAGTCCTTAGGATGGGAAGCAGCATCCCCGTCGCAAAAGCTGCGCTGTGCTGTGTTTGCCCAGCGCGCCAATTATGGGCAAAATTCCACCTTTCGTGGGGAGGCCTGTGTCAAAACAGTGGACTGTCAATGGCTGATATGATGGGTTGACCGCCTGTGACTTACTTTATATCTAATCAATAAGGTATTTCAGAATTTGTAGGGTATCTATAAGGTAATTTTGTATTTCCATTCTATTACACTCTCTCATTGCTAAACTATGCAAGAAAACGTCCCATTCTTCAGAAAGATAAAAGTCGAGGTCTTTTAATAATCTCAAAGAAAAAAAAAATATAGCCTAGAATGTGTTATTCTAGAGAAATAATAATGTATTTACAAATTCCATCTTAATTGTCTGTCGCTCCGACATGAAAGAGTAACAAGCATCTTGTCTTACACTCATACAAACTTCTGCGTTTGTAACAAAAACTAGCAGCGCCCCGCGGTATCACCCGAGTTAAGTTGTAGAACAAACCTAGTGTTTATGCTATACTTTTAATGGTCCTAGCATGATGTTGTATAGCCATAGCCTTCCTCGACAATAAAATATTTTTTTAAATCGGACCAGCGGTTACTGAGATTTCCGCGTTTAAACAAACAAAGCTTCAGATGTATAATATTAGTAGAGATTAAAAAATACATTTTCATATCTCATTCATCGCTTAGAGCACTTGTGTTACGAATATCAAACATCAGAGGACTCACTGATATAATTTAATACCCAGACACAGAACAAACACAAATATCATCACATAAATATTTGTCCTGAGTCGGGATCGAACCCACCCTTGGCATATGAAGTAGTATCACCACCATCCACGCCATTGGGCCCGTCAAAATATTTCACAATTCAAACTCGGATATCCTAATTGTGCAAGGTAACAGACATGTGACAGCCCTGAGTATTCCGCGAGCCTATCACAAATTATAAATGCAGTGCGCCGCACGTGTGGGGCCGAGTCAGGACCGTGTCAGGGCCGTTTCAGGGCCGTTGCAGGGCCGTAGTAACATGATCATTTTCAGGACCGCATTTGCTCTGTTATACTAAAAACGGCCTTTTTTCGCGATGTATACAGAAGCCGGTACTATTTTCTTTTTTTATTAACGTGTAATTTAGAACGGTGTTGATGCAATTGGAAAAAAAAGTTAGATCCATGTATTTGTTTGGCTCTCCTGGGCTCATGGATCATTACTAATATAGTCAACATAATAGCTTTATGTAATTTAACAGAATGTATTAATGTTTAATGAATATTATAAAGCTGAAGTGTTTGTTGGTTTGTTTGAACGCTCTAATCTCAACAACCGCCGGGCCGATTTGACAAAATCTTTCAGTGTTGGAGAGTTCATTTATCGAGAACAGCTAATATATCCCCTAAAGTTACTTTTCTACGCAGACGAAGTCACGGGTACTGCTAGTTTTTAATAACTTGATAAAACTATCAAGATCAGATATCATTACACTGATGCCTCTTTGATAACAAACCACACATAAAATATTAAATTATTGACAGGCCCCAATGGCGCATGTGGTAGTAATCCTGTCTTGTGCGCCAAAGGTGGGTTTGTTCCTCGCGCATTAAATGATGAATATATTTGTTATGTGTCTGGGTGGTATTTATAAGTATCTAAGTATTATATTTGTAATGCCTCTGTTGTCTGATATCTATAAGTGTTCACACTATTTATCTCGGAATATGAGATGATGTCATCATTATCATCATCATTACAGTCGTTGGAAGTCCACTGCTGGACATAGGCTTCCCCAAGAAAGGGGGAAATTTTCCCGTAATTGCCGCGCTGGGCAAACGTGTTGGCAATCGCAGAGCGCAGCTTTCGCTGTGAGAAAGCTGCTGCCCATCCCCAATCTATGCATTTGAGCTACATTGTCTCGGATAGATATACCGCCATCTCTTGGTTCTGGTACCAGAGTTACCTCTTACGACACCTGATAAAGAGGGAGGTACCCTGCCGGCACCTCACTGCATAAGAGATGTTGTATGAATGTATGATAATTATTATTATTTATTTTATAGAGTCGAGTTGTAGGTTTTTCTTTGCTACAATATTAATAAAACCACAACCACATTGAAATGCACAAAAGAAACATGAGCCTTCCTTTATAACAGACAATGGAATCGCGACAAAAATCACAAAATCTTTAGCTTGTCGTAAATCGCATTCATACTAAAGAGGCGTTTTAAGAGTTGTCACTCGCCGTCCCACGTCTTGAGCTACGGTACCAAAGTAACATCTGAATGACGCTGTGGGCGGCAGACATTGTGCCCGCCTTGATATTGTGACAGTTCGTGAATGGGCAATCGGAGACTTTTGTGGCAGAGGTTATTGTTGGAGCTTGGATCAAGTAGCTCTTTAGGTCCAAATAAATTATTCTACTGCTACCATGTTGTGGAGATGTTCGAATTACTCTCGTTAAGATATTACATTTCTATCCGTTGGTTTGGGTTTTTAATGGAATCAAATTTTAACTCATAAATACTTTTTGTAACGACAGGCCCGATGGCGCAGATGGCAGTGAAATTATCTTGTGCGTTAAAGGTCGTGGGTTCGATCCCCACCAAGGACAAACTTTTATACAATGATATTTATATTTGTTCTGTGCTTGGGTGTTAAATATATGTATTTAAGTAGTGTATTTATGGTTTCTCTGTAGTCTGATGTCCATAACACAAGTGCTTTAAGCGACTTAGCACGGAATCAGGTCAATGTATAAGATGTACATATATTTATAAATTCGTCAATCAAATGATTGTTCTCTTACTAAAATTCACGTCGATCTTATCCTGTTATTTAACGCCAGGTGTTTCCATGTTTTACCCTCGGTATTCTGAGGAACAGAGTAGCCAAAGTTACACTAATTAACATCTGCTATTTGCCAGTATAAGACCCGTCATCGATACTTTCGTATACATTTAGTGCAATGCCGTTAATTTGGAAGTCAGCATCGTCACTGCAGCCGCAAAACGTCCACTGCAGGATATAGGTCTTCCCAAGAAAGGGGGAATTAGCCCATAATTGCCGCGCTGCATTTGGAGTTACAAACAGAGGATGCAATATTTTTTTGTAAAAGACATTCCATTACTTTTGTAATCAAACATTGATCAAACAATAATTGATTATCGTAAAGCGATGAAGCGATATAAATATTCAGAACATTTGTAGAGTATTTGAAATAAAAAAAAAATGTCTGTATAATTTCCTTTAAAAAAGTGATTAAATGCTTACTCTAAATTTGACTCATATAACAAAGTCTCATATTAACGTCTTTTACGTTCCGTTCTTATATATATAATAATAATAATACTCTTTATTGTACACAGATAATTACATAACGAACAATAAAACATATAAATATATGAAAAACCCTTATTTTCTTCAAACACAGCTGTACCAAACAGTACCGAATCTTCTTTCACATAGCTTCAACCGTTAATTGGATAAAGTCGATCTTCATCGAAGGTACATTAGACCGCGTCATACCCAGCTCACTGAATAATAATCAACAAAAATATTCGTCGTCAGTCCTGAGCGTTAATTGATCAAATTAACAAGCTTCACTTGTCTCTAATTTTGCATGCTGACGCATATTAACATCCACACCCCGTACCCGCCAGTTTAGGGGTGGTGGGCGCGGGGATAACTCAGTTACGAACTGGGACTCGATGGTAATCGACTTTAATCGGGTGTTTATGAACACATACAACGGCGTACATATATACATAAATATATACGGATGTGTACGCTAATGCGTTTAATGAAGGAACGGATCCATGCGTCAAAATGACGGAGAGTTTTAATTGTGTTTACAGTTCAGAAGTGTCTGGGTCTCGCTTTTTAATTAATTTTATAACATTTCATAATTAATTTAACTTCACATTTTAAAGAAATTCCTTGACGCAACGGGCCCGATGGCGCAGTTGGTAGTGGTCCTTTCTTCTGCGCCAAGGGTCACGAGTTCGATCCCCACCCAGATTAAATACAAGACATATTAATAGTTGATCATTTTATAATTGGAATAGCCCGTATAAGTGTGTTAATAATAAACAGGATAATAAATAAATAAATAAATATTTAGTTTTGTACTGTTTGGGTGCTACAAGTGCTTCAGTGACTCATCTCGGACTATGCGGTGTTATGTAAGTTTGTGTATTACTGGAGTAATGTGTGACGATAGATTGTATTGTGCGACAAAAAAGGTACGATGTCGCCATTTTTAAACATGCATGCTTGCAAAATGGTAATTCGTTAAAACTTAGAATCTTAAAAATGTGAATAATTGAGTTTAAATTATAATGCAATTCATATTTATATTTTCATCGTTTGGGATCATTAACAAAATCATATCAGCCTTTGGACGCACACTATTGGAGATAGAGAAGGGAAGAGGGAGGAAAATTTGCGTTAACGTGGCAAATGTGGAGGCAATCGCAGTGTAGCTTCGCAATTGGCATGCTGCTGCCCATCCCCGCCCCATCTGGATACACAGACAACGTAGTTTAATTGCATGGTTACAACACCTAGTCCTTTGGCTTCGACACCTTGGAGATGTCAATTTTTTTTCTTTTTTTCCT
This sequence comes from Heortia vitessoides, assembly GCA_020976665.1. NCBI lineage: Eukaryota > Metazoa > Arthropoda > Insecta > Lepidoptera > Crambidae > Heortia > Heortia vitessoides. Next base: position 569,602 of record JACJUM010002971.1, read on the forward strand.
AGTGTAGTATACATCTATTTCTCAAACGCCCCATAAAGGGTCTCGCGGACCCTAATCTGTCATAAAACCTGAAACTTGAACATGTTAGGCGACGATTTGGGCGCAGGGTTGGCAAAGTCAGCAGAAAATGTTGACGGGCCCGATGGCGCATTCAGTAGTGTCTTTGCCCCTAACTTATGCGACAGTGGTCGCGGTTTCGCTCCCCACCCACAATAAACATTATGTGGTGAAAATTTGTGTTGGTTCTAATTTTTGTGTTTGTTCTTCTTTACAAAAATATATTTAAGTATTATATATGTAATACCTCTATTGTCTCATGAATATCCTTTACACGAATCTGGTCACTTATCACGGATCAGGTCAATGTATCAGGTGATGTGTGAGCAATGTATAAATTTCTATAATATAGCATTTATCTCCTTTGAACATACGTACACAAACTCGTTATTTCTTAAGTGAGTAGAGACGGAGTATTGCTTTTATTTGCCTCGATCTTGACATACTTTCCTATTTTCCTTAATATATTTTTTCTTCATACATGAGTGCCGGTATAACGAAGTGGTCTTGTTGGTGGATTAGTTTACTAGCATATATGTGCTTGTTTGTTTGTAGAAGACATTAAGTTTGTCTTTAGATCCATCAGCTACATCAGAAATAGATAAATATCGTATTCGTATAATAAACATGTTACAAGGTTTTCATAACAAGTTTCAAGGGACAGTAAGGAATAATCAAGCCAATCAGATCTCAACTTTGTTAATCAAATACTCTATTATTCTATAAGAAGGCTGTACGTTATTTAAAAACAATAAGAAGAAAGAATAAACCAGCCTATCCTAGAGTAATTAGTATATATGCCAGCCCTGCGGAGTGAGGGGAGAAAGGCCATAAGTCAAATCGCGATTTCAAAGGCAGTAAATCTTCGCGGTTACCCGGAAGCTGGTTTACGAGTGCTGTCGCCTGTCGCGGCGCAGGATGCGGTTAACTACGGAGTGTTCGGACACACCGGCCGATAGATTGGCAATAACTCCGAACGGGGAAAGAATTAACACCATCAGGTATTTCTCCAGAACCGTGTGCCGTCAGTTTGCTATAAATAAATAAATTCACACGATGTTCCTTTTATGTTATGAAGACAGCAAATTAGTTTACGATTCGCTTGATAGTAAACGTAACCGCGGCCTATACGCCTATAGAGTCATCACAAGGATATCACTAATGTGTCGTCAACTTCGTGAACTGAAGATACTATGTAACATTTACGCAGTAATTTCAATGCATCCCTCAACCGGAACACAGAAATGCAAACACTGCTTACTATATATACTTAAATAGATATATTTAACACCCAGACATAGAACAAACACAAATATTCATCATATAAATATTTGCTCTAGGTGGGGATCGAATCAACGACCTTTGCACTCAATATAGGATCATCGCTCAAAAAAAAATATGACAATCAATTAGGTGCCTGCCTCAGGACCCAATAGTAACGCCGACCCGCGTTGCGTGCGGGCAATCGATATCATTAGTTTTATAGGCTCTGATCTCGACCGACCAACGCAACTTTCTACTTCTGTGAATGTAATACTAGATACACGATCAAGCCGTGTGTCTACGGCCCGTTGGTATTTAACACAGCGTAACCCACGCTCGTGTCGCGCAAACAAAGCGCCGATTACGCCCAACGCCGGATATCGTAAGCTTATTAAGCGGACAACAACTCGCCAACCAGACCAACATCGAGCGTGTCTAGGACTTTCTAGTTCTATTGATAAAGATGGATAATAGAGTTGACACTGGAACCCGAACCGCTTTCATTAAAATCAATTGGTTTTCCCTAAACATATTTTCACGAATCCCTGCAAATGTAATCACCAAATGGTTGACTTAGTGTAACGAAAGACTTACCAAATTAAAACTATTATAAGTTATTGCATTAGTACGTCCTTACGTACGAATGCAATAACTTTCAAATGCTCTATGCAAGTAAGGGTTCGAAAAAGCGTGCAAGTAATATTAAACCCCATATGCACCAAGAAATCTTCTTATTGCATTCAACTTTTGTGTGTTAGTACTTTCCTAAAAGATATCATAATAGAATAATGGAAAAGGGAGACAGGTACATATAATCGTGTAAAGGGGGATTTCGCTCTTTGGTCTAATATCGCCTGCTAGATATAAAAATGTCAACAAAATTTACGTTTAGGCAAAATGCAAATAAAGAAGATTAAATTTTGCAAAATAAGAACAAAGAGAAAATGGGTCAAGGAGGTCAACTAGTCTACTTCAGCAAAAGTGCAAGCGTGGGTAGCGATGAGGCCTAGAAGGGTGATTCGACGTATTATTACAATTATGTATGAAATTAAAATATATAAGTACAAATACAAATGTTATTATTTTTTACACTAATACATGTCGACTTTTATAAATAAATAAAAAGAAAATGTATATAATAAAAAGTACATAAATATCGCAATCTATTGTTTTAATTTATAAATCGTGTACATACGTGAACTCTAGTATATTTATTTATATAGCTTTATTATACCTACTACTAATATTAATGTGCTAAAAACTTTAGTTGACCTTATCTTAGTAATAATATAATATACTTTTCAGTTATAATTAGTTTGTTGTTATTCTGAATTCATACTATCATATTATGCAGTGCTGATAATTTGTACTTGACATTTATAAGAATATTAAGTACGCGGTGAGGATGTGTATATACATAACATAGCATATATATTACATATAGTATTAAACACCTAAAAAACAAAAAATAATATCGACATTAGATAACATTCACTGTTGAACATAGGCATTCCCAAGAAAATGGAAACTGCCCAAAATACCGTGCTGGCTCGCATGTTGGCAATCGCAGAGCGCAGCTTGCACACATATACCGCCATTTGTCGATTCTGATACCTTAATCGCCTCTTACGACACCCGGTAGGTACTATTTTAACATTAGCAGGCACTAATGCATTGTCAATGAGCTACCAATTAACGCCGCACAAGTTTCAATTTCTGTTAATATTAGACTAACAGTCCCGCCGTGCGTCGCTCGCTAGGTGCTACTTAACACTGAGTAACCCACGCCCGCGTCGCGTAAACAACGCGTCGATTGCGATCCGCCGGATATCGTTAGCACCCGCAGCGGACCACCGGCTGTCTGCCACTTCCTAGCTCTGTGAAGTTATTTGATACACTTATTCATTACAACAGCCATTGGAAGTCCACTGCTGTTCATAGACCTCCCCAAGAAAGGAGGTATTTTGCCCATAATTACCTCGCGTGTTGGCAATAGCATAGCGCAGCTTTCGAGAAGGGCATGATGCTGCCCATCCTCACCCTCTGCATTTGAGCTACACTATTTCAGATGGGTATACCGCGATCTGTCGGTTTTGGTATCTTCGTCGCCTCTTCACTATTTTTAATATACTAATGATATTAGTAAAAACACTTTATTAGTATACCTTTTGTAAACCGTTATTAAAGTTACTGTCATAGCCCAGAGGATTAGCAAGTCGAGGTGGCAGTGGGCAGGGTACTGGACACGCAGAACCGATGAATGATAGAATCATAAGGTTATGGAATGGAAACCACATACCGGCAAGTGCAGCGTAGGACATCCACCCAAAAAGTGGTCAGACGACCTGACTAAAACCGTAGGATCGTGCTGGACGCCGGCCGCATACAACCGGTCCTATTGGAGATCAATCGGGGAGCCCTGTGTCCAGTAGTGTATATGATTATGATCATGTAAATGAAAGAACAAATAACTGCACTATATACACTTTATCGCTTTATGAAACTTACTTATAAAAACTGCAACGAACCCATGAATGATAGAGTATCGTGAGAAAATACACAATTGATCTTTAAACAATTCAGTAACACCCCCTTTCTTTTTATTTACAGATGGTCTTCGAATCAGAGCGCTAAATTATTGGTAAGTTCCAACAACGAATTATCGTTGCTTCCCAGACACGTGCTAAATATACTTAGCTTTGACATTGCGAACATGTTTCGCTGCATAAGGTACAATGCGAGATTGAGTGTCGGCCGGCATGCGAGCGCGGCCCACGCGCACGCCGCGCGCCGCGCGCCGGCGCCCGCGCACGCACCTATGCGATGCCATTGTCGCCTGCTAGTTACGGCCCATAGAGCAAACAACCGAATATTTCCAGTCTTATTATATTTATTATTCACTAGAAAACGCATCAAGTGAGCATTTTTTTACTTACCTCTCCATAATATTCTGAACTTGTTAACCAATAAATGAACTTAATGGCCAGATCATTTGCCAGGCTCAGAAGAGATCACAGCCAGGTTATAAATCAGACATCCCTAGATTATCTTTATTATTTATATGTTTTAAAAAAATGTTTATTTGAAAAAATAATAGGTAGAATCAAATATTTTTTTGGAAATTAATTCCATGTCGTGAGTTTCCAGCAGTGTCGTGAAGCACCGGCAGTGTAGAATAGTGCCGCCCCAAGTACCAGGTGTCGTAAAAAGCGACTAAGATTCCAAAACCGACAGTTGGCGGTATACCCATCCAAGACAGTGAAGCTCAGATGCACAGGTTGGGGATGAGCAGCAGCATCCCTTTCGCGAAAGTTGCGCTCTGCGATTGCCAACATGCATGCCCAGCGTGGCAATTATGGGCAGAATTCCCCCTTTCTTGGGTTGGACTTCCAATAGCTGTAATGATGATGATGAATTCCATTATTTGCAATTACACATGATAATAAGTATGCGCTTACTCTCTAAAAATAAATATTGTTTGCCACAAATCAATTTATTTATACGTTCATCTGCGACGGAACAATTGGCATCATGTTGAACGCATTAATTCTCGTATTTATTGATCGTATCTTGAATGAATTATCTTGACCGGCGCAGTCGTACTTTGTCGCGTTGTTGGACGCATTTAATTTTCACAAGTTTATTGTACATGACGTGTGTGCTAACAATTCCGGTTACAAGCCGCAAGTCGCATCGCATTAGCTGGTGACAGACGCCGACGGGATAGTCGTAGATGTCACCTATAAATTGCGTAATGTATTAAACCATAAGAAGCGTAGTGCCGTTGGGTACCGGTAGAGTAGAACGGTACCTCCCTTTGTAACAGGTGTCATAAGTGGCGACTAAGGGATCAGAGCTGATAGATAGTGCAGATATATCCATCCAAAAAAAAGTGGCAGCAGCATCGCTGTTGGAAAAGTTTCTCTTTGCGGTTGCCATCACGCTTGCCCAGCGTCAGTATCCTATGTCCAGTAGAGGACTTCCATTGTCTGATATGATGATGACGATGCACCTCAAACTAGGCTGGAATTGTGACCGAACGACTGACATGTTGTTGGTTGTTCATTTTTCTCATTCCTGTGTAAATGTGCGACTCTGAGTGAAATGCCCGCCGCAAGTCGCGTCGCTTGCGGCGGCGCGAGACGCGTGGCCGCCTCTATATATTTATAGGTTGACGACCGCCTACGTGCAGCAAGCAGCCATTGTCCCTTATGGTGCTAGACGCCGTTGGTGATTTAAGTTGATATTTTGGATTTTACTTGCTGAATATGTTGGAGATTGGATGCTTGATTTCGATAGCTTTATTTAACATTTTCTCGTGATTAATCATCATCAGCGGTTTGAAGTCCACTGCTGGATATAGGCCTCCCCCAGAAAGGAGGAATTTGGCACATGATTGCTTCGCTGGGCAACCGTGCTGATAATCACAGAGCGCAGTTTTCGCAACGGGGATGCTGCTGCCCATCCCCGCCCCGTGCATTGGAGCTACATTATTTCGAAATAATATACGGCCATCTGCCGGTTTTGGTACCTTAGTCGCTTTTTACAACACCTAGTACAGGGGGAGGTATTATTCTACTCTGCCGGTACTTCACGACATTTCCGGAACCTCACGACATGGAATTAACTCCCAAAAAAATATTTGATTCTACCTATTATTTTAACAGGACGGGTTCGATCCCCACCCAGGACATATATTTATATGATGATATTTGTGTTTGTTCAGTGTCTTGGTGTTGAAAATATATATTTAAGTATTATATTTGTAATTCTTTCATTGTCTGATGATCGTAACACAAGTGCTTTATAATGACATGCGTGAATTTACCTTTTTTATCGTTATATAAAAAAGGTAAACTAAAATTACTTGCCGCGGTGTTTGCTCGGTTTTCGGTTTTAAACTACCGAACAGATATCAATATTTGTTTACTCACTGTGTACAATTTGTTCCTTCTTGATAAATAGAATAGTTAATATCTCAATTTATAATCGCACTATTTTTTCATGATAAACATATATAGTCAATACTTAGAGAGCGTCTGTCGAGTTAGCTTATAGCACTCTGACAGCTAATAAAAGCTGGTTTAACTTATTTTTATTTAAATTTTAGAACTTCTCGGCCCATTCTTCATGTTATAAATTTTTGGAGACGTGTTTTAAATTTTTTACGCACATTAACGGATTTAACCATTTGTTTAATCTATTTTTTTTAATTTTGTACAGGGTCGTAAAATATTTATTTGTTTTTAGTAGCTTCGTAGGTCATATTTTTATTTTTATATAAATTGCAATTTCCCCCCGCGTTTAGTTACCACCGTTATTTACCTACTTAGGGGATGATTTGACTGATCGGAATTGAATTTCTAATCAAACATATATTATAAACATATAACCACATAACTATACATATCAAAGGTATTTCCTGTAACCCGTTTTCTTTCTTAATAGAATGCTGTAAAGAATCAGTTCTTAAAAATCTATTTTCTATATTGTTTTCTTCACAGTATGACCGCTAACAAGCGCGCGTGTCGCAACACGGGCGGCCGGACGGAACAATGCGCCGATCGAAGTGTGATTGGGACAATTGGCGCTCATTGGAGTGCCTTGAGGACTTGCAATGACTCAATCACTGCATGTTTGCCCTGGTTTATTTGATAGTAGTACTCGGATTGCTTACAGTAAGCAAGAGAGCTAGTAAACAGAGCATTATGTGATAATTGCGTGATGTCGATCTACAATATGTATGTATGATATGATACAGCTTGGAAATATAAATATACATCATACAGCCTAGATTTAAATAAGGAAATAAAAACATACATATTATATAGCTTGGACATATAAATATATATGATACAGCTTGGAAATTCAAAGCTTTTCTTGAGCCGCTAGAGACTATTCTAATTTCAGCATCACTCCTCAATCTGTTCGCATTATCATATTATCAATTTGACATTATGTTATCTTACGTTACTAGAGAATAAATTAAAAATATTACTCAGAGCAATTCAAAGATCACACATTTTGCCTCAAATTAGGATATTTACATGAGGTAGACCGCATACAAAATATCGTCTACATTGGTTCACACTCACCTATTTCTACATTGCTGTGTTCCGGTCTAAAGGGTGAGAGAGACCGTGAATTAACTGGGCAATGTGACATAATATTTCCATGTCACAACTTTATAGCAACGCGATAGTCCTTGTGATATCACAAGCGTCTACAGGCTGCAGTGACGCTTACTATCTCGCGGACTGTATGCTTGTTTTTCGACCTGGTCTAACAACATTTTTTTTTCATCACTATTAGCCATAGAAGGTTCACTGTTGGAGGAGGACAGAAGGAGATTTTTGCCTATAATTACCGGGCTGGGCAGTCATGGCAACAAATTTCAAAAAATCCTCCTCAGCCTTTGCTTTTTTTGCTTGTATTTATAATCATTATTTACGTCTTGTTTGATAACAAAAAAAATAATAAAATAAATTAAATAAAACATGTCGTGTATGTGTATATCCGAGGTTACCGTCAAATTAATGTTATATTGAATTATGAATATTAGTATGTACGACAGTGATCTGTAAGTGTACATGTATCTCTATTATCTCTATCCCTATTTAATATTATAAATGCGAAAGTAACTCTGTCTGTCTGTCTATCTGTTACGCTTTCCCACTTAAACCTCTTAACTGATTTTGATGAAATTTGGCACAGACAATCCTTGGACCCTGAGAAAGGACATAGGTTATTTTTTAATTCGAAATAATGGTTGTTAGGGATCGAAAAGATGGATGAAATGTTGTATGGAAGGATCGCTATTTTTAGAGCTAGAAGAAAAGTTTTTTTAGAAACTTGATACTTATTTTTCAGGCTATTAATTCGATATAAATAAATATGCCATTCAAAGTTTATATAATTTGACATAAAGTACGTGCCATAGTGTGGAAAGCAATCGCCATAAGCAGTCGTGGTGTGGAGGCACCGTTTAAAACGGAATCGATGGCGGCGCGTCGCTGCCTCCGCTTGTTAATACGCGGTGAACATCGCCGATCCGCCATTCGACGCACGGCGCGCGGTTTTGGAATCTTATTCAATAAATACGAGGTGGCTTTACGTGAATATTAAGAGGTTTTATCGATAAAAATGGGATTTGCAGGTTTAGCAGGCCGTCGTGGCGACTGTTTTGTATTGCTGTGGTGGAAATGAAAATATGCTATGAATTTTTATCAGCTGCGATTCCGGTACTGAGGCTTACTTGATCTGTGATATCGTCACTTGTTACTTTTGTGTTTTAAAATTTCTAGCCTGATTCTTAGTCGACTCTGTTTCTCAACGAATTGGTTCAAAGGAGGTGAGAGGATGGTTTATGGTCGCGGGTTCGAGTCTAGCACCAACACAAACTGATTATTATTGTACTTTCTAGTATCATTTCTGCTGTTTAACTTTCAACTGCGCTCTATTTTCAAATGATCAGACTAAGTGAGATTTAGAAAAATGTTGCGTGCCTGCTAAGGGTTCAGTAAAATTGATAAGTGTTTGCATTTGGTAGTTCATTTCCTTGACTGAATAGTATGCGGATTTAAAAAGGAAGTTTTGGCTGGAGACAGCATTTATTGTTGCTAGTAAAACTTTTATATAAAAATACTAGCGGTCCCGGCAAACGTTGTTCTGCCAATTAAATTATTTAAAATTACTATGAAAAAATAGGGGTTGGTAATAGAAGGGTAAAAGTTTAGAGTTGTGTTTATTTTTAATACCACATAATAAATAATAAAACCAAAATAATAGTTTTGGGGAGAACCTCTTATCTCTTAGAGGTTTGAAAAATGAATAGTGATTCTCAGACTTACTGAATACGTATAAAAAAATTCATAAAAATCGGTCAAGCTGTTTCGAAGGAGTATGGGAACGAATAATAAAATAAGCGGATCAGTAAGTTGGAGTGGCAGTGGGCAGGGCATTTGGTTGCATACCAATGGAATCGAGGGCCGGTGGAGTCGTATGGTTCTGGAATGGACTCCACGTACCGGCAAGCGCAGCGTAGGGCGTCCACCCGCAAGATGGACAGACTATCTGACTAAAACCGCAGGATGAAAATTACCTGGGGAGGCCTATGTCCAGCAGTGGACGTCTTATGGCTGATATGATGATATCATCACCATAATATGATGGGACCGAACATTGTGACACGAGAACTTTATATATTAGATAGAAGATTGTTTTCATTATATTTTATTAAAATAAAAATTTGTAATATGCTTTTACACTACATTGTAAATTTGCAGACGACATGTTTGTAGATCTCTTACAAAAAACCAATAGATCTCTTACTTCTACACAGCTAGAACTGCATCGAGTTAGCTTGATTTGTTTTATTAGACTATTTTAACAAACAAGCACAGCTACAGTTCGCGTGATAAGAAACGTCACCGCAGCCTGTGTGCATACCTCATGAGTATTATACTTTGTTTATTAGAAACATATAGTTATCATTATGTATATTACGTACTTCTGAAACTGAGCAGAGTTTGAATACTATCTCGTTATATCCACGAAGCACTAAATCCATTAGCAAGGTTAAACAAAACCACGCACTAACGAAATGCAACGCGATTTTCTTAATCTGTTTGCAGAACAGTAACTAGATTTTATTTGCTAATAACTGTTTTAGCGAGTCTACTTTGTACTCAAACACATATTTTGTTCAATTTATAATACATCTTTATATCTTGTACGCACTGTATTGTGTTTGCCGATATCCTAAATTATCTATTTATCATAATGACGTGTCCAATGGCGCTGGTGGTATATGTATTCATAAATATGGTGATATTTAAGTTTGTGTTGTGTCTGGGTATTGTATGTATTTAAGTGTTGTATTTGTGATTCTTCTGCTGTCTGGTATCTGTAACACAAGTGCTTTAAGCGACTTATCACGAAGTCAGGTCAATGTATGAGATGTTGTGGGATTTATTTTTTCTTGGAATAACTCGCAGGCAAAGTTGCGGTCAGGAATCTAGTAACGCATATCAGTATTATAAAAGTGTGTGTTTGTCTGTTACTTTTTCACATTTCAATGGTTTGATTAATGAATCGATTTCGATGAATTTGGTATATCCACAGCTTGAGCCCTGGGAAAACCTGGAAGATACTTTCGTTCACTCAAAAGTCAGAGCAGAAAGTTAGTGCTCGAAAAAAAAATAAAGACGAAAAAGCATGTCCGAACCGCGCGCAACCTTCCGAGCCCTTGGAAGTAACCAAATATTTTTAACAAAAACCCCGAATTTTCTTTGTGACAGCAATTTTCTCAGGCATTTGTTTGATACGAAAAGCCTGTTTCACAGATGATTTGTGGACAGAAATTTCTTATTACGCCTCAGTGCCTCCAAGACAAATTTTACGAACCTTCGTGAAAATTGTCAAGTCAGTCAATTTCTCTTTTATTGCCATTTTATTACAATGTCTAGAAGATTGCCATTGGCACCGAATTGGCAGCCGCATTCCACTATTTAACTATAAATCAAGTGCAGACATGTCCTATTGGCTATTCTTCTGTCCCGTGGTCTATCGTAATAACGTTGTCGTATTTCAACCACTTTAGTGTTCATTCATTGAACACGTCGAGTGCGGGTGCTCGCGGACGTGTGGGTCAACTATACACAAACTAGGGATTCGTTATCGGAAACGTCAGGAAATCAGGTTGACAACGCGAACGTTGCTTTGTGATCATAGAATATTGACTTATGTACTACTAGCGACCCGCCCTGGCTTCGCGCGGGTGCAATCAAGGCAATAGATACTAAAGACTGTGATACACTTTTTTGATCTATTACGTCGGCTTACGCCAGCGTTTGCAATGTAATCGCAACAAAATAGGTTTATTTACGACATCACATTCGGATCTTCTAAATTATCAGTATTCCTCTAATGGACTATGTATGTATTATATACATAACCTTCTCTCTCGAATCACTGTATCTAGTAAAAAAAACGAAATCCGTTTTGTAGTTTTAAAGATCTAAGCATGCACAGGGACGGAGTGACTGACTTTGTCGTATACTGTGTTTTCTACACAGTATAACTAAGTGGCTACCATAGGTAATTCCCTGACACAGATCGCTGCAGGTATCTCACTTCACCTACTTCACCCGCCAACCAGTACAGTTCGCAGTATTGTGTTCCGGTTAGTAGAGAAATAAGTAAATGACTAAGTTTGAAACTAGTAGGGTCATGTTTCAAACTATCTTTAGGTTCATATTCCTGCATTACCTACAGATTTATATAGATCACCTTTAAAGGCAGTGTTTATTAACATTCGGTCAGAACGCAACACTACAGTTTGTTGCGATTAAACTTAGGGTTTGGTTTGTTTAACTTGCTCTCTTTGGTATAGCGCGGTAAAAGGCATATACCTCTTTATTATGTGCATTTAATTTCGTTGGTGGTCACACATGGTGGTCTTAAGCTTGTCAACACCTCTTATACTTCGAACAACTAAAAAAAACCATGTCAGGCTGTATGTCATAGCTGCTTAAGGAAGACGGGCCCAGCTATAGCCCATTGTTTGACCGCGAGTCAGTAGAAAGGGCCTCAGTAATGCCCTGTCACCGTTAAAACGTATTACTTGTGGCGCCCCTTGCAAACAACTATTGTTGTAAACTGTATCTGTACATTTGTACACCAGCTCTTCCCGGTCCCGCTTCCTTGCGGCTTATACTAATTCCCGAGGGAACTTGAATACATAATCTATACTAATATTGTAAATACGGAAGTGTCTCGTAGCCACTATAATCATCATTATCATATCAGCCTTAAGATGTTCACCGCTGGACATTGGAACGTCCAAGTAATCTCCAATAGGACCGGTTGTATGCGGCCGGTGTCTAGCGCGATTCTGCGGTTTTAATCAGATCTTCTGTCCTTTGGCGGACAAGACAGGATCACTACCATCTGCGCCATAGGGCCCGTTGAATGGATATACCGCCATCTATCGGTTTCGGTACCTCAGTCGCCTCTTACGACACCAGTGCAGAAGGGGGGTGCTATTCTACTCTGCCGGCCCTCCACTGCTAAAACAATAATTATCTACTAAATAAGTATCTTTTGCATTTTTGCAATAAAAATAATACCAGTAATAATTAAAACGAAAATAGTTACTAAAATAATAGCACTTCTACAAAGTACCTTTTTTCAGCAATCTAAAAAAGAAGATGCAGGCCTAACATTTTTGTGTTTAGATTGCCGTCAACTTAACATTCTTGTGGATGGACTTACAATTAGACACAAAACTAGAAAGGTCCGTACAAAGAACATTTCTATCTAACCACTATACTATGGAGGTAAAACAGAACTGACCAATTAAGCATAAACAAGCGCTTTAACGCTATTTTACATTCTCGGAACATTCTATAGACAATATCTCGAATCATAATCAAACCTTTGTCAACTATTTTATATCACCTGCTTCGAAACGCCGCAGCTCTATCGAGTCTGGTCAAAGCACAGACCACCCAGAAATATATTACATACCAACTTGCTCTTCGAACGTTTACTAAGTAGGATCATCAATTTCTCAACTTATATACTGTATCTGGCAACACCTCTCTGTTTGTGTTAGAGACAATTTCGCGGGCAAACAAACGACGCGCGACGTTGCCAGCTGAACAAACAAAGAGGCGCGTGACGCGGCAACCGCGCGGGGGATCCAGCATGACGCGGCAGCATCGGCGACATCGAGGCGAAATTAAATTATTATAATAATTGAACATGGTAGAGTTTGGTGACAGATTTGTTCGGTGTTTTATTGGACTTTAGATTTAAAATAAACAAAACTCACAGTATGTGTCAGCTTTGTTTCTGATTTTTGCGGTTCCGAAGTCAATAAGGAACCCTTATAATTTAGCCATGTCTGTCCTTCCGTCTTTCTATGCTTCGGCTCAGACAATTGTAGCATCGATATATACATATACCGACATAATGGTAAGCGCGTTGGCAATCGGAGAGCGGGCTTTCACTGGGCTACAGTCTTTCGGATGGAGACATCGCCTGTCGGTTCTGGTATCTTGACACCTGGTACAGGGAGAGGTACTAATCAGATACTAAATAAAAAAAAATATAAAGACTAGTAAATAGAGCACTTCAACGAAATTCACGTCTACATCATTTAGGGACTAAACGATATCAAAAGAGAATAATATTGTGTGACGAACTAGACCGCATCCCGCTGACTTGCAACACTGACTGACCTATTAGTACCGCGTAACCCGAGCCGCTACCCCTCAGCGAGCACATCACGAGGGTAGTCCAAGATTGCGCTGACATCCTCGCGTGTCTCGGCCGCCCGGCGCCGGCAGCTGAGCAAGCGATCAACGGTAAGCGATGAATTAATCCATCGATGTTGTTAGTATACTGTTACAGAACTGGGACACTGTAGGGATGACAAATCAAATTCATTCAAGACACTTATTTTCCTCATTTTTATGATTAGAATTTTTGTTAATTGCCTGGGCAGGCCTGGTGGCATTATCAGAGCATAGCTTTGCAACGGTAATGTTCTTGCTCCTCCCCGTCCTGATATGCTGTTTTAGGAGGATATACCGCTATCTTTCGTTCCCGGTACTTACCGCCTCTTACACCTTGTATATGGGGAGTTAATGCCATTAAAAAAAAAACAATAAAGGTGTGCGGATATTTAGACAGTAACATTATTCTTAACGCTCATATTTTCTAAATTATGACAATATATAAAGTAATGTAAACCGTCGTCGATGTCGACGTCTGACATAAAAGACAATCGTTAGCGTAAATAATGTTTTCTTGAAGGAATCTATTACAATAAACTCCCACGACATCTCATACACTGGCCTGACTCCGTGAGAAGTTGCTCAAAGCACTTTTGTTACGGACATCAGAAACGGTGGAATCACAAATATACTACTTAAATACATATATTTAACACCCAGACACAGGCAAAATATAAATATCATCATATAAATTTTTTCTATGGGTGGGGATCGAACCAATATCCTTAACGCATAAGATAGGATTACTATCATCGCGCCATCCGTTAAACCAAATGTATCGATCGGATAGATATATATAGATAACATCATTTTATTATATACACACTAGTTTACATAATCGTGGCAGGACAACGCCTATCGGGACAGTAGGTATACAACATTATTATAAGTATATAAGTTAACACTTACTATGTCAAGTATCTCACGGTGACAGCCCTAAGCGAAGATTGTATATAGGTTTGTTGCAGAAACTTGATCAGCCACAATTGGCAGCACTTAACCCCCCCCCCCCCCACCCCCCATCACTTAGCACCGCAAGATCTTCGAGTTTCACCAAATAAGGGACGATGGCGATAACACCGACGTCTCAGAAAGTAATGCCATTTGTCATCACCTCTCATGTCGCGATACCGTCACACGATCCGTCACAAGATGGCGTACAATTATGACAATTCGGCGTAGACTTACCTTTTCGCGCGGAACGATCAGTTCTGTCTTTTATCTTGAGAGCAACCAGACGACGTCTACCTGAGACCTCGTTTCCGGATCGTTTTAAATGTTGGTTGCGAAATTATCATCTTCCTTTTTTACAAGTCTTGTTGTATTCCTGAGAATTACTTGAAGTACAAATTGATGCTTGCGAAATTCAGTGAACGATAAAGTGTTTCCCAGAAATATCCGATTCTCCAAAAGCTTTCAACATAATACAATTTCTTGATAGATTTAATTTATTTGACGATGCTATCTTGTGCGCCATAAGTCGATGGTTCGATATTTGTGTAAGTTCTGTGTCTGGGTGTTGAATATATGTCATCATCATTATCATCATATCAGCCATTGGAAGTGCACTGCTGGCCTCCCCAAGAAATAGGGAATTTTGCCCATAATTGCTACGCTGAGCAAGCTTGTTGGCGATCGCAGAGCGTAGCTTCGCGTCGAGAATGTTACAGCCCATCCCCACTCCCTGTTGCATATGAGCAACACTGTTTTGGATAGATACACCGCCATCTGTCATTTCCAGCACTTTAGTCACCTCTTACGATACCTGGTACTCTGCGTTACAATAGCTCACGGCCAGTAAATATATGTATTCAATTATTTCATTTGTGATTCTTCTGTCATTTAATGTACGTGACACAAGTGCTTTAAGCGACTTATCTCGGGTCAGGTCAATGTACAAAATGATGAATGACTTTATTGATTTATTATTATTTAGCTGGTTTCACATTGAAGTATTACGGATGCACTTACGACTACCTGTTTCTCCCTATAAATTAACTACAGAAAGTCAGATACACCCCGAACGGATGATTTAGATGGCAATTTAAATAATATCTGCGAGTTGGAAGATCGCCTGTCCACCTCGTGGGTGGACGTCCTACGCTGCGCTTGCCGGTACGTGGTCTCCGTACGACTCCATCGTTCATTGGTTCTGCGTTCTAAGTTCCCTGCCCTATTGTAAATCACTTGGAGAGGCTAATGTCCAGCAGTGGACGTCTTACGGCTGATATGATGATAACCATGAGTTCGATGAGTGTGTCCGCAAGCCGCCGCATCGCACCAAGTAACCACTCTGAAATGAAACCTTTTCGTTTTCTCGTATTTGTCTACTCTCTGACAATGTTTTGTCGAGAAATGTCGGCTCACTCACTCTCAGACTAACTTAACCGAATGGTTTGGAGTATCATTTGATTCCTCAAACCAATCATACATTTTAACGTTTTATATGTCATATTTACATTTTATATTGACATTTCATTCTCAAGAGTGACAGAATAAAATGGTTTATTTATGAATAGTGAAGGCATAAATGTAAGAAAATGTCATAAATTACTTTGTAAGTATAAGTTAATTAGTATACAATTTTACTATTTATGTATAGTATCCGTATGTACAGTAATTTTAGCATAAAAATAGAAAACTATTGACAGGCATAATATTAATCCAAGAAATAAGTATAAGCTTGCAGTGCCAATACCAAGCACTTTTTACAGACGAAATTATCAGCTGTTAGTTCGGAGTGTCTGCGTTTTCCATGGTATATCCTGAGAGCTCATGCTTCGTGTCTCAAAACACACTTGTCACGGTGTCCGTCTGTTTGCCGGGGAAATGTTTTAGCGCCGCGTCTGCGCCTGCGCATGTTTACACGCACATGCGCCCCTAATGTAGGCCTTAAGTGTAAACTGATAAAGTCGATTGTTTATTGTGTGGAGAACGATAAATATTGTTTTGTTAGACATTTCTGCATTGTCTCAGCGAGTTGTGTACACAAAAATATTTGCTCGCGCACTCAGTGATAATGTTTTGGTTATATTTTATGAGGCACATTATGTACGAGGAAGATGTATCACGAATTTACTGAGACGAGACCTGACGCGGGTTGCGGATTTGTGCTTCGAAGCATTACAGTGCAATTAATCCTAACGTTTATTTTGATTGATTATATTAATGATGAAACTGCTTGGTATTAAATTGAACTGCTTTAACATCTACTATTAAGACAGTTTGTTAGCGACGTTTTTCTTGCAAATTCTTTTTTGGCGGCCCGCGTAATGAATCTGCTATAAGTTATAAGACCCGTCTGGTGCCGGTAGACTAATAAAATAGGACACTCAATGACCTATTGGGTGTTTCTGTAAAAAAATTAATTAGCAAATCTATATTCATATATATTTGTTTTCTTTTTGACCTTCCCAAAAGATTTCCATACAACCATTAATTCATTTATAACAATTCGTATTAAAAAAAGGCAAGCTCGCGGTGACTTCGTTCTTGTAAAAGTATTTCCTTTTCATTACACAGATTTTACTTTCATGGACGAGTCGCAAATTATAAGGAACAGACGGACAAGAATGTTCAAAACATTTTTTTGTGCATACTGCAACTCTTGCAAAACGCTTTGTGATCAATCGCTTGAATGATTCGTTCGGAAATTGCCTCGTTAGTACGACCAGTATACGTACAGTGTGTTGATAGTTAGAGCCGATTGCTTGTTTTAGAACGTGCTGTATCACCCGACAATGGAATTTGCATATACCAACCACTCCATGCGTTTGTTTATAAAACGTTGTACCGTAGGTTTGAGTTAAATCCATAACATCATTCAGGGAGGTCTCATTTATTATATACTATGACTATAATATCATTTAAAGTATAACAAATTGCCGTGGGGTACCAGCCGTGTAGAATAGTACCTCCCCCTGTGCCAGGTGTCGAAACAAGCGACTGAGGTACCAAAATGGTATATATAATGGCGTAATACCCACCCGAAAAAACGTAACTTAAACATAGCAAGGTGATGGTGAGGATTAACACATGTCACTACACTTGCCCAGCTTGGCATACACGGGCAGAATTCACCCTTTCAAAAGAAGGCCTATGTGCAACAGTGGCCGCTCTACGGTTCCTATGATAATGATGATGTGAGTATTACAAGGATAATAGATACTGAAATCCGCGTGAAGTTTGCCAAATAGTACCTCCAGCTGTCAAAAGTGTAGGAGGGGACGACATACCGGAACCCAGAGATGGTCTTTTTATATCAATCAGAATCATCATACCTCCACTGCGACAGCCGACAGTCAATAACAATATCCACGTCAGGATGTTGGAGTCTGCAATTGCTATCACATCCGAACAGCGTAGTAATTATGGGTAATCGCACAAAGTTCTATACAAAACTCTTGTAAAGACATACGCAGCTATGATCGTCCTACATAGTTTATTTGATGCTTTAAAGATAATAAATAAATTAAAACAATCAATTAATTCTTTATAAAAGCTTTACCTTTTTTACAAATAGAATACTTACGCACATATAAATTACACCTATAAACAGAACAAATACAAAACGCATGCCCTTCTGGTGCACAAGCTAGGACCAATGCCACCTGCGTCATCAGGCTCGGCAAAAGAGGTGAAAGTTTTGTACAAACTTATACAAATAGAGACAGTTCATCAAAAAAATCCATAATCGTTCCACATCTATCGCCCGGGCCAGCGCACCCCGTGACTAACGTACACATGACGTAATAAATCTATCAGGGCAGCACTTTGGGCCCGCTGACGCGTTTACAGGCGCACGCGCAACGATTTGTCGGCGTGCTGCACGCTGACTGATTTACTGTGGGACGACGCTCGCTCTGCCCCGGTCCTTCCTACCCCTTTGGGGATTATTCTTAATATTATTTTAAGATAATATTTGAGAAGAAAATAAAAGAGTCGCATAGACAACAATTTAAATACATTTGAATCAAAAATGGCTATAATAATCAAATAAATTCCCATAATATCTCATACATTAACCCGATTGCGTGATAAGTCGTTTAAAGCACTTGTGTCACGGAGATCAGACAACAGAGGAATTACCACCCAGCCACAGAACAAATTTAAATGTCATCATATAAATATTTGCAAGATATTTTGAATGTATGTAAATATATTCACAGGATATTTAACTAGAAACGAATATCCGAGGAACATATCTTTGTAATTCCTACAACATCTCATATATAAGGATATCAGAATCAAGAATATCGGGCCGCGTTTATCCAAAAGTAAAGTGCAATACCAGATCGAAACATACCTTTACTTTAATCTCCATATTTTTATACATACAAAAGCAAACTGAACAAAGCTTGTAAAATCACATCCACTCCTCAAGTCGTCTTCATTCAATATTCCCGGCTCGGTTCTTTATCGAACTTAGTCATGAAGAAAATTGTCACACGTTTATGTTCTTGTTCAACTTCGAAGCCTTGATCCCTGAGGGGTCCAAGTGGACGCCGCCCAGAGCGATCGCGAAGTTTGCAGGCGTTACACTCATTTCCTCCGATGCTACTGGAATTGACATCTGGTAGAGCCTGCACAATTTCTGTCCTAAGCAAAAGGGAATTTACAATTGAGATCGGAGATAGAATGAAAAAACGTATGAGATGTAGCGGAATGCCATCGAAAATGATAATCGGCGGGAAAGAATCATACACGCCGATAATTTTAGGGGAATTTATTTTGTTGGTCAATTCAAACCAAAATATTATTTATTTAAGTATGCTACATATTAATAATAAATAAAACAACTTTATTTTAGAAATCCGTGAAAAAAGCCGCGTGGTACCGGCAAAGTAGAATAATACCTCTCCCTATACCAGGTGTCGTAAACTAAGGTACTAGAATCGACAGATGGCGGTATATCTATCCGGGACAATGTAGCTCAAATGTACAGGGCGGGGATGGGCAGCAACATCCCCGTCGCGTAAGCTGCGCTCTGCGATTGCCAACACGCTCGCCAAGCGCGGCAATTATGGGCAAAATTCCCCCTTTCTTGGGGAGGCCTATGTATAGCAGTGGACTTTCAATGGCTGGTATGATGATGATGATGATTTTAGAAAAATGTGGTAGGTACTTAATTCTAGTATACTCCTATTTATTGATGACCCTAATGACCCGACGGGATCATAAGAGTAATCAAACTTTAAAATTAGGCCTACCTAATACAAGTGTGCGGGCACCAAACGGGTCTTAAATCTATGTTTGATACGGGTTCATAACACCAGCTACCAGAAAGGAACCTACAATAAAAACTGGGGTGATAAAGGTTCCATCAATAGTAAATACTTAGTGTTAATGAACCTCCTACCGGCGTCGGCGGTAACAAACCGTTGACTTAACGCTGGGTTAGAGAAATTCAACCCCAGGCAGTTTTAAATCATTAATATATTCTTTAACACTGTAATGCTTAAACAAGCTTACTCTTTAAGTATGTTTAATTGATTTATAGGTAAGCCTGATTTTCATAGAATTACATAACTTACATTTTCAAAGCAATTTGTTCAGTCCTAATACGAAACAACATATTTTATATCAACTGTGGTTTTTAAATTGTACTGATTAATAAATATCTAACTATTATAATTGTGATTCTTCTGCTGTCCAATATACTTTCAGTCAATTATCTCGTAGTCAGGTGAATGTATTCAATAATTATTCATATACCAAATTTCAAGATCGGTTCACCAGTCAAACTGTCAAATCGTGACAGACCTACACACATACGCATTAATATTATATCTATGGACTATTATAAATCGTTCGTGTTTGTGGGCACATCAATCTAAATCGGCCTTCGAATTTGAAGCTGCAAAAAAAACTTTAGCAAACATTTAACGACCATCTCATAAATAATTGGGGACGACAAACAACTTCGTTTTGCACATTACTCTCGTAGACAAGTACTATTTAATTCACAGCTTAAAACTATGGAAGGAAGGCCTTAGCGCCAATAGCAAGCCCGCGACGTGAATTGTAATGTCTGTTGCAGCGGCTCCCAATCTGTTTCAAGCCGAGGCGCACTTCTAAGTTTTGTATTCCTTTTTTTTATTAACTCCCACAACATCTCATACATTGACTTAACTCCGTGATAAGCCTCTTAAAGCACTTGTTGTATGAACATCAGACAACAGAGGAATCACAAATATACTACTTAAATGTACTAAATAAATAAATATTTAACACACAGAAACATAACAAATACAAATGTCATCATATAAATATTTTTCCTGGGTGGGTGTCGAATCCACGACCTTTAACGTACAATAAAGGGTTATTTCCATCTGCGCAATCGGGCCCGTTAATAATGTAACTTTTTAACCGTGAGCTACCGGCAGATAAGAATAGTACCTCCCACTGCACCAGGTCCAAGCACCATTACCGACAAATGGCGGTATATCCATCCAAAACAGTATAGTTTGCATAGAGTGGGGATGGGCAGCAGTATCCCCGTCGCAAAAACTGCGCTCTGCGATTGACAACACGCTTATCCAGAGCGGCAATTAGGGGAAAAGAAACCTATCATACAATCTCTAGTATGATGATGATGATGACGAATGTAGCTTTCTATTAGTGATAGATTTTTGTAATAAGTCTACTAGTTTTTGAATTTATAATTACAGACGTAGTGAAATAAAAATCATCTCTACATAGTATTAATGTATAATATAGTCTGTCTCGTGGTGCAGATGTTGCTTTATGAAGGAAAAAAAATACTGAGCTAATTTTTGAATTGAGAATTTTTGTAGTTTTGCAATTAGTTAAGTAATTCGCTGCATATATACGTATACTAGCTGACCCGGCGAACTTCGTACCGCCTAACAGTTAATGAATGTCGTGTTAACTTTTAGCTGAACTAATGTAGGTTTTGATGAACGTAATACAATGATACAAAATAACAATAATATAGATAGAAACGTAAACGTATTTTATTATGATTAATGATGATGAACGGGACAGAATGAGAATAAAAATTAAAAAAAATAAATAAATAAGTACTTCAAACTCATGTCAGAAAAAAAATATTGACAACAATGTTATGCAGATTGGGATACACTCGGATTAATCCATTAATGGGATTTTCATGCAAGCACCTTGTGGTAAACGACATTCTTTATTTTTTGGTCAGACGCAAGAACAAATAAAACGGATGGTCTGCCGACACAGATTTAAATCAATTAGCTAAATAGTTTTTGAGTTATTCGCTGCGTATATACTATATTATAAGTATTGTTTATAATTCAGAATAAAACAGTAAAATAAAATTTAAGAAAATTTTAATACAATCTCTCCACAAATTTATTCAAAGTGAGTTCTAGACACAGCTATTCTTATTTTCGTTATTTTACCGAACCCACCTGCGACCTGCGCGCCGCGGCGCAGTTTGGGAACCGCTGATTTATCGAATGACAGTCATTATCATTCACCGGTGTTGAATCAATAAAAATAATAGTACTCTTTATAGTGCACCAGTCAAACAGATACAAAAAGAATTGGATACGAATTTAAAATATAAGTACAATGGGCATGACAAACGTATTATTTTTATAACAACACAAGAATCTTAATCCGTACTAAGAAAAATGCGAAGGTATGTATAATAAGAAACATACAGTGTTTCTTTTAATATGACATTTCCCCCGGAACGCTAAGTCAAATCCACGCAGGCAATAATTTTGTCTAAATATTATATTGTAAATGCGGAAATTAAGATAAACATTTATTACTACATGGGATGCAATTTGAAACAGAAATAGATTATAATCAATCTTTCTTTGTTTTATTTTAAACACATACATTATCACTTGGAAGTCTATGTCCAGCAGCACTTAACTACAACAACACGGATAACTCGATCAACTACATTTTTATATTTCATAAAAACACATCTTATTAATAAACGCTTAATTATTGAGAATTAATTGCATTATTAACGATAAAAAAGACGAAATTGATGGTAATAAAGAAAAGATGTAAAGATAATCGCTAAAATAAAAAGTTCACTCGCACTTGGCTGTCTGTGTGGGAAGCAAGAAGATCTTTTCATTACACTGATACGCTAGAATTTGTCTAAATGATGAGTTTAAAAACAAGCAGTGAGCTCTTAGGGTTAATGTTCATTTATTTTTCATTTATTTAAATTATCTTTTCGAGTTCCGATACCCCTTCTTAAGCTTCCGTTCAGCAAACTGTTTTATGACATTTGCCAACATTTTGACGTCGATGTTTACTCCATGTCGATGAGTTTACATATTTCGATACACTGTGCGCTCAAGAATTTAATCACTTTTATTTAATTGATTTTTAAGCGTGTATCTTCAGTTTTCTTTTTTTGTTAAATTGCGATTTTTAAATTATATTTTTTCTTGTTCTGTGCATGACGTCATCATCAAATCAGCCATATTGGAAGTTTACGGCTGGACGTAGGCCTTCCCGAGATAGGGGGTTCTTTTGCCCATAATTGCTGTGCTAGACAAGCGTGTTGGCAAATGTGAGTATGCTGCTGCTCATTTCCGCCATGTGCGTTTGAGCTACGCTATTTCGGATGGATACACCGCCAACTGACGGTTCTGGTACCTCAGTGGTACTACTTTACTACTCTGCCGGTATCTTACGGCTATATCTTTTCGTAAATTTAGACTTAATATTTAGTTCTATACAATTATGCTTTGATAAATGTAATAATCGAAGGTGATCCATTAAATAAAATAAAAAGAAATAAAATATCGCTAATAGATCTAAATAGTAATTAAATTACCCACCGAATCATTTCATACACCGAATATCTACTTAAAATAATTTAAGAGCGCCTACTTAAACACCAACAAAGATTTATTACCCATCCAATTTGTGAAATAAGGCTTAGGTTTTGTCTCTAACATTATCGGTATGTTAAATATAACTAGCGAACTGTACCAAATCAAATAAATTAGAAACAAATGTTGCACACTAAAATAATATCATAACATGTCTGCCATAACAAGGGTAGAACAAACAGACGTCCGAATTAATTGTGTTTCGCTATAAACCTGTGTGATGCTCGCCGCAACCAATTAACCTCGACGACCTCCACAAAAAACTAGTTAGCAGTTTTTACTACGGCCGATATATCATTCAAAGCAACAAGATTAATTAATTTATTTTTAATAAAACGAACGCATGGGAGCGCTCACTCACTCACTTCTAATATATTAAACAAACTTTATTAAAACTATCTTCCTCAGAAAGAAGGCGGCGTTTCAACCTAGAACAGCGAAGTTCAAATGCAAGAGATGGTCATTAACATTTCCGTGAAAATCAAAAACAGCCTTGCATATTGTAAGCCTTGGGGTACCTTGGG
Organism: Heortia vitessoides; assembly: GCA_020976665.1. Classification (NCBI taxonomy): domain Eukaryota; kingdom Metazoa; phylum Arthropoda; class Insecta; order Lepidoptera; family Crambidae; genus Heortia; species Heortia vitessoides. The sequence goes on from JACJUM010002971.1 coordinate 593,611, forward strand.
CGGAGTAGAATAGTACCTCACTTTACCATGGCGGAATGGGGATGGGCAGCAGCAGCGGCAGCTGCATACTCGTCGCGAAGTTGCGGTTTGCGGTTGCTACCACGCCTGCCCTATGGGGAGGCCTGTGACCAACTGTAGATTTTTTACCGTTGATATGATTATGTTGTGAGTTGCCCTGATGATAAATTAATTAATACAGGGTTTTAATTTAATTTTTTGTATAATTAAGAGCGGTGACACCGCCCCTAATTAAACTATTTAATTTTGATCGGCTTAAATCGTGGTTTATTTAACTTTTCACAAAACTGTTCCACGTTTTGATTGCATAGTAGCGGTTTGTCGGTTAAAAATAAGTTGCTTAAAGCGCTTGTGTTTCGGACATCAGACAACAGAGGAATCACAAATATACTACTTCAATACATATATTTAATACCCAGACAGAACTAATATAAATATCATCATATGAATATTTATCCGGGGTCGAACCCAGGACTACTCGATGACTAACATCCGCGCCATCAGGATCTATTTTTACGATAAATGGACTATCCAACACTGAAAGAATTTTCCAAATCGGACCAGCGGTTCCCTAGATTAGGGCGTTCAAACAAACAAACTTTGTAGCTAATTATTAGTATTTATTAAACAATGAATAATGCAATAATATAGATTGCCAATGAGACTAGTTTACTAATTACTTCCATAAATCATATCAGGTACGGGCAGAGCCGCGCGCCTCCCTTGTATGGCGCGCGTGTTTTTGCTCGATCGTAGTTCTAAGAAACGTGAATAAATATTCATCGGACATCTTAGTGCTTAAGAGCGGACAGTAAAAACCACGATGGAGTATTGTGTATTTGTGTTCTTTATTACATTCTACATGTTGTATCATAATCGTAATTGTTTCTTATATTTCTATTTGTAATTGTTTTGCCGTTGGTACAATGTACATACAATAATCGAATGCACCTTCATTTTGTCTGGTGATGATATACAAGACGGCGTGTGTGTGGGAAGAAAACAGGCTAAGTATAATTAAACGTTTCATTAACGACAACTGCGCCATTTAATGCATGCAAAATTCATTTCTTAAAAAAAAGATCTGTTTGTTGAGTGTCTGTTCTATGAATTTATTTTATTGCGCGGAGCCATCATTTGTTTTATATAATAAAAAAGACTCTTTTTTAATATAGCGTCGTCTATCTACAAGTAAAATATCAACTAGCAAGGCATAATAGTTTTAAACCCTTTTTTCATAAGTGCCGCACGTTTATATATTATATATAATGTTTAAAGATCTTTGTTCTCATACGAGATTACACTTAATTTTCAATGAGATATTATTATATATTAGTTTAAAATATATTTATGATTTCACACTCTAATATGGTGTTAGGTAGCTTATTGAATAGCTGTGCTGCCATAAAACTGTACAGTCTTCTTTCCATAGTGAGTTCTAGACGTTGAGAATTATATTTAGTTTGCAGATTGTGGGGGTAGCCTTTTATAAACAGTCTTTTGACAGAATGTGTAGCTAAACTATTTTTTTTAACTTAAGTGAATGTATTGAATTTGTATATACATTTCCTCAAACAGACCCCTTAAATTCCATATTTCATTCCATTTTATTTCCATTCATTCCAGCTTTTTTTCATATTAATGTATTAACATACATTCTTGTTATAATAATATCTGGATTCAGGCTGGTTATGTTACAGGATGTTCGCCAAAGTTGTAATTCAAGATACGTTCATTTAAACAAGAATTAAAGCGTCGAAAATATCAAGCAATTGTGAACAAGATCCATTACTTGGATACAATTTCTAATTGAATTAATTTCAGAAACTATTTTTTTAAAGTTAGTACTAACAAATATGGATGAACAAGGAGGAGTAAGTATTTTATATATCGTTCAATTAATCTTCTTCTCGGAGTAAAGATCTAGTTTTGAAATACGAAGATGGTGATCATGCTTATACCGAGCGGGATACTAGCAGTATAGAATAGTATCTGTACCAAGTTTCATAGGTAGTTCAGTTTCAGAGGTATCGGAAAAAGAAAGATAGCGGTATTTTCACCGGAAACAGTGAAGCGGAAATGCAACAAGGTAGGAATCAGCAGCAACATTGTCGTCGCGATGCTACACTCTGATGATGTAGCCACGCCTGCCCAAGGTGGCAAACAATATAGGCAGAATTTCCTTTGTTAGCCTTAAATCCAGTAGCATTACAGCTGCTATGACAATAAATGTATAAGAAATGTATGTCATAATCTTGCACTTTCATTTAATAGCTAAAATAATATTGAAATATACTACTGAACGTTTTTTTATTAGACCAGACGTTGCCAACCTTGTCATTTAAAGATATTTTATGACATTGCCCAATAAATCCACTGCCTCTCTCATACTTGAGACCGGAACACAGCAACGCAAATACTGCCATTTGGCGGTAGCAATAGGTGAGTGAGATACCAATGCAGGTGACCTTTTGTATGAGATCTACCTCATGTCTATCGAACCTAATTTGTTGCAAGTTTCACCAACTTGACCTTACTGCACATTTATCTAATGTTTTGGTTCAAATTGGGTACAGACATCCGTACAGACAGAAAGCCGAGTCGTGTCGCAAGTATAATAAATTGTTAATGAACGCATAAAGGTAAATCAGGACAAGAGCTAACAACAAGATGGCCGCCAGTAACGGCGCGCGGCGCACGCGCACGCGGCTGTCGTTAAATATTTTGACAGGATGAAGGTTTTATTCGCCATCGGTGCTAAAATTCAATATGGTGATTCTGATTCACGCTCCAACAAAATCATCTCTTGACACAACAGGTAACAAACCCTATCACAGATAATTAAAGCTTACATTCGCTTGCGTTTGTCCGTGAGAGGATAATTGTGTGCTCGTAGTGTTCGCGTTTTGTCTGTGGTCTCATAAATCGGCGGGCAGGCAGCCCTGGCGTGTATACAAGAAGTGCAAGACCCTGATATTTGTCATACCCCCAGATACAAGCCCGACGATACGAAGCTAACATTTGTGTGGGCATTTGACAGCCCATGAATTATATTTACACTGCGCAGTACATCGAGGGCAGCTATAAATATATGGCGGATTATTTCTGTTAAATATGGTAGTGCATGCATACACCTCATGTGTATTGTATTCCTTAGAAATTCTATTTATAAAATATAATACACTCATATTTCTAAATATTTTCATAAATACTTTAGACCATACCCTATTCTATTATAATGAACTTTTAGATATTAAAAAAAGAATGTTATGGAGGTTTAGTTATACTGAGCGGATGAAAAAAAGTAGAATTATGAAATTGATTTTTAAGTCCAAGTCTAATAAATAAATTAAAAAATATATATATTTTCATATATGCCTTTACAATAAAATCATTTCAATTCCCTATAATAGGCATAACCTATCCTGTGGAGAAAGTAATCGATGTACAATTTTGTATTATGGCAAAATAGGTAACAATAAAAAGTTTATTAAAAATTTAAGGAAAAAGTTAAACAACCATAAATTCTTTAAAAACCAAAGTTAGTGTGTATGTGTGTGTGTTGGTGGGTGGGTGTTGGTGTATGTTCTTGCGCAAATTCTAGTAACTTTACTTACAGTTTTCAACATTCCTTCCGTTTTCGAATAATTTCAATTCAGTAAAGTGTCCTTGATGAGTTCTTTGGTTTTTCTCGACGTACAACAAAGTTAAGTTTACAAATACTGGCAAATTTATAATAAATATTTATAATAATAATAAATAATATCGAGCCTCTACCGCCGTCTTAGCGTAACCGACAAAACCCAGATTTTACAGGAGAAGGATATATCGAGCCCTTACCACCAAATCATCGTAAGCTACACTTTTATTGAAAATGCTTTTTTCATCGTAACTTGTTTAAAGCCGTAACGGACATATCCCAGTCAACGCTTCCCTCCAAAAAAAAAAACCGTTATAAAGTTATAGCAATTGCTAAAATTTAATTGCTTAATAATATTTATAAAAAACCGTTACGCTAAGACAGCGGTAAAGACTCGATATATTAATAATGGAGTGGTCGGATGAGGTTGATACATACTGACCAAATTAAATACTTCTACCTTCTTTCTTTCGACCGTCACCCTATTAAGATTCAGGAAACAAAGAAAGTAATTCAGTAGATAAATAAAAAATAATAATAAAATAAATATAATAAATAATTAATTGAACAAATAGATAATTGGAGAAATAGGTTTGAGCTGCACTCACGGATACTATCAATAAAAAATAGGATAGTAAAATTACTTAGTAATGACATAATATCTTCAAGTCACAAGGTTGGCAACACGCTAATATCTTTGTGATATTAAGAGCGTCTATAGGCTGCAGTGACACTTACTATTACGCGTACTGACTGTCGGCCTGGTCTAATGAAAAAAAAAGAAAAATTCTATCAACCTACTTTAAACAATCTAAAGAAACACAAAAAAATAATACACATGCAGTAATTTTTAAGATAACGTTATAATAAAGATGTAACTAATCCAATTTCCCACGAAACAACACCCTTGGAATAGCTCGTCGCGAACAATCGGGCCGGGCCACACCCCCTAGCACATTCATTACTTTTATTTAAAAAACAAACTTGTCTACGCGGTGTAAAGCACCCACGCACAATGCAGTCTTTATGCAATCTTGCACAAAATGCAACGCCATGAATGGGTGCTTTATTTAAAACTATAAATTTCAGCTACGACCCTCGGCTTTTTCGCCACGTATTATGATTTTTTTAAATAAGGTGTCGTGTTATGAAAGCTTTGCATTAGCAGCAGTACAGTGGTGTTGTTTACGAATGTATCATGAGTGGGTTATTAAAGGATTGATAATGGAGACCACACACGTCGTGTTGATACCTACAGCATGCTTATTCTGTGAGGTATAGATAGGTACTTGTTTCTTTAAAGACGGTGACGCAGCCGCGAATAACGCCAAGATTCATCAAACCAGTTATTGTAAGTCCACTGCTGGATATAGGCCTCGCCAAAAAGTAGGTGTTTGCCCGAAATTGCCGCGCTGGACAAGCGTGTTGACAATCGCGTGTTGGTGCTGCCCATCCCCGCCCTGTGCATTTAAGCTTCACTGTTTCGGATAGATATACCGCCACCTGTCAGTTCGGTGTCTCAGTCGACTTTTACGACACCTGGTTCACGGCAGGGTAGAATAGTAGATATGCTACTCTGCCGGTACCCCACGGTTAAAAAAAGTATCCTATAATTTCAAATTTCAATTCAAAATGGGTCTTTACAGATCGGTTTTTGGATTTTGCAATTGACTAATGACTGTTCAGAAATATATGCTTTTAGCTTAACGATATCTTTTGTAAAATTTCAACTCTTACATATTTTATAAATTTCTTTCGTATTTCAAGACTTTGTTATGATAATAGAATAAAATTATCTCATCAGTTCCAGTCTGGGTGCGCGGGACTCTCAGGCGGGATGAATAATATCGCACTGCTAAACTCAATTGTTATGAATTGAACATATTTTCGCACTGAATATAAAAAAATATATAATTATTAAATCAGGAATGAGGAGATTCGTAACAGAACCAAAGTTACCGACACTGCCCGGCGTATTAATAAATTAAAGTGGCTGTGGACAGGGCATTTGGTACGCAGAACCGATGACCGATGGAGTCGTAAGTTTCTGAAATGGAGACCACGCACCGGCAAGCGCAGCGTAGGGCAAGATGACAGACGATCTGATCAAAACCGCAGGATCGCGCTGGACACAGGCCGCAAGCAACCTATGTCCAGCGGTGGACGTCTTATGGCTGATATGATGATGTTATCAAATTGTTTGCCAACATTTCAGTATGAGATAATAAAAGACACAATATTTGTTGTACATTTACACTTCAAACTAGCATCAGCTTGTGACACCGCCCCTAATCTCCAATGCCTGCAAGAAATTTCTGTTAGCGATAAGCCCGCGACTTGCCGTATGGCATGTTCTTGTGTTGTTTTTATTGTTATGCAATTAAGAGTAAATTATTATTATATATCTGTATCATCATCATATCGGCCATTGTAAGTCGCCGCGCTGAGCAAGCGTGTTGGCAATCGCAGATATCCATCGGTCCTGGAACCAAAGTCGCCTCTTACGACACTTGTGGCAGTGGGAGGTACTATTATACTCTGCCAGTACGGAAATGCAGTGCCTCACGGAAATGTCATCATTAATAATATCAATATAGGCTCTCTTCATAACACTTCACAAGGCAAACATTTCTAACTTATATGATTAACTTAGTAATAATTGCATTGTAATTTTAATGTAGAATTTATATTATATATTATTGTTAGATTTTAATTTATTTTCAGTTTTTATAAAATGTTATGCGCAGTGGCCTGTACTCTTCATTTGCGGTGCCTGGAAAAGAAATCTAAGTTATAAGACCACAATAATTGTAATACCTAATTTGCATTCACTTAGATAGCAAAAAATATTTGAATTAATAGTTCAATTCAAATATTTATTTGATGCCAATAGTTATAAATGTTTGCCTTATTTATATTTAATAGAAAAAAAGTATTATGAAGGTACAATGTATACGTTTAACCAACACTCGTGTATGAAGATATTAAAGCAAGCAATGTATAACAAGTTCGATCCAAATAAGCGCGATATTAAAATATGTAGGCATTTCTGAAACTTTGTTCACCGTTCATGTACAATTCGACATCATAGGCCCACTACTGGACAAAAGCCTCCCTAAGAAAGGGAGATTTTGGTCATAATTGCAAGCGTGGTGCCAATCGCAGGGCGTACAATCGCGACAGGAATGCTACTGTTGTATTTGAGCTACAATGCTGATGTTCCAATATCTACGTCGCCTCTTACGACTCATGGTACAGGGTTAAGTAGAATTCTACTCTGCCGGTAATTAAGGGCAAGTATATATAAGATAATATTATGTTATCCAATGTGTAATTTGGACGACACAGTCAATCAAACACAATTGAGTTTCTCTGTAAGAAAAGATTTATTTCGTTATTTTAAATGTACGCTACCTAACAAATAATTAAACAAGTGTTAATAATACCTTACATACCTGTAAGAAAAGAAACGACATTTAATGTTATTATTTACAATGTCAGTTCCAAATCACAACTATTTTAGTGGTATTTTATTTAAACAAGTAATTTCTCAGATTATGATAATGTGAAATTTTTAGGTTATAATTATTTTACCACAGATAAAATTAAATGACATTAGACGCGGGACTGTGCCGAAAATTTAAAACTAAGAAAAAAATATATATATATTTATATATAATTTATAATTATAGGTATATTCATAGTGCCAGGGTATCGAATATATGTATTTTAGTATTTGTGATTCATCTGTTGTCTGATGTCTGTAACATGCTTTTAGTGACTTAAGGGACGGAGTCAGGTCATTGTACGAGATGTTGTGCGAATATATAGTTAATTCGTTAAATACGTTCAATGGTGTCGTCTAGCCAATTAGGGGTAAAATTAAGCGTGTAATTAATAATAAAGTGATAATGGTGTATTGGTAATGTATGCAAAGTGGACTGGTTCCCGCAAGGTGCCTTAATAGAGCGTGATGTGATGGCATCTCCGGCACCTCGCCACATCACGAGCGGTGGGTTTTTTTTTCTACACCACATCTGGTGTAGGGCTGGCCACAATGATTTGCTAATGTAGTGTTGTTAGGTAACTCGTTGTTTAGTGCAAAAAACAATAAAAAGCTATTTAAAAAATTGTTATGTTAGTACTTAACGGGTCCGATGGCGCAGATGGAATTCTACCTTGTGCGCCAAGGGTTGGGTTCAATACACACCCATGACAAAAATGTATATAATTCATATTTGTGTGTGTTCCGTGTCTGGGTGATAGATATCTATTTAAGTGTTACATTTGTGAATCAAGAACCAGTGTCCAGAACTTTAAGCGACCTATCTCAGTGTCAGGTTTTGTGGATTTTTTATTATTATTGTTATTATTATTATTTCATAATTCATGCACAGACAAACCAACTTAGATTCGGAAAAACCAATCAACAATAATCTTTAGACGAATAAAATTGCAGTTCGAAGTTTTACAACAAACGCTATAAAAGCTTACAAGGTAATTCTATTGGAGAAAATTAAAGACTTGAATGATCTACTTCAGGTAGATGGCCGCGTGGTACCGGCAGAGCAGAATAGTATCTCCCCCTATACCAGGTGTCGTTAGAGGTGACTGAAGTACCAGAACCGACAGATGGCGGTATTTCCATCCAAAGCGGTGTAGCTCAAATACAACATTTCCGACACGAAGCTTCACTTTTCGCGGCAATTATGGGCAAATCCCCCTTTCCTGGGGAGCTCTATGTTCAGCAGTGGACGTTTTACAGCGGCTATGATTTAAAACTGTTAAGCAATCTGTTAAAATCTGAACTCTGCCGACGTCAGTCAAGTTTGACAGATATTAGCAAAATGTTGCAATGTCACCTTGCCAACGTCGTATCGTGAAGATATTATGTCACTGTAGCCAGTAATTTGACCAAAGCGCACCAACGTCAGCAGCTCTGAGAAATTAATCGCAGGAAGATAATTGATGGTCACATTTTTTAGGGCAGAGTCGGCCACCAACTTAGAGCTTTTTTCTTAATATTTATAAAAGGAGAAACTGACAGACTTTTTGGCACATTAGCGAAGTGCCTAACCTTGAAATCTTACAAAGGGGTTCCTTTTGTAACGTAGGGGAGCTCTAAAAACGGATTTTTGCAAAGACACTCCTTAAAGGGGGGAAAGGGTGTTGCAAACTAAATATTAATTATCGCTGTTTTTGAAAGTCACGAAACACGTGTAAATGTTTTTGTCGAGAATCAAACTCCCTTAAGAGGGTGCAAAATTAGTATGAAAGATCTGCAACTTAACGCGGGTGAAACCGCGCGGCTTTGCTAATATAATATAAAGTTAGATGAAACAAAATAGATCTATAACATATTTTCTATTAAACTCAATACTAGCCTTTCCTCTATGATTCTAAAGATATGAATGTCTCTGTAAATGGCGTTACGCGGTAATTATACTGGATTCGAAAGTAGGGTATGCTCTCGCCAACAACTGAATACACCTACATGCCTAATATCATCACAATAGGTTAAGCATAAAAAACAAATAAACAGAAACACATTTTCGTACTTGCAATATTAGAAAGTTTTAACAATCGTGTCAACCCTATAGCCCGATGGGTCCAGTAGCACAACATAGCAAGTCGAGCCAGTTCGCGGTAAAGTGGCGGCGACACCGACACGCGAGCTTGTCGCCGGCGTTAATCACCCTTATCTCGAAGGCCATAATGCTGTTTATTGCTTCTCCGAACTTAGGGCTGGCGTGGCACCAATAAATAAATATGATACAAAATCTACCACTTCATAGACTATGCGATATAAGAGCAATATAGGCTAAAGATAACTGCGGCAGCTTCAAATTTACCTGAAAAGCTATAATATAGCTCACATTTTTCTATTATTTATTGCTATTTTCTTTATGTTTTATTTCCATCAAAGGTTGCCTGGAAGAGATCGCTCTATGCGATAAGGCCGCCCATTTTACATTTATTTTGAACTAGCTGTGCCCGCGAATTCATTCGCGTGGTTGTCGGAAACTCTATCGAGATTATTTTTTGATTGCTCAAGTTGGTTTATGTTAATGTATAATCGTGAATAAGATTTTTTAAAATAATATGTAAGAAATAATGTTTTTAAAATAATGGGTCAAAGTACTTCGGCATAAATAATATTTTTGCTTTTGTTTAAAATAATGCACGCTGTATTCAACCGTTCCGTAGAGAGCCGACCACGCGTCTAAGCCGCGCGGCATGGTACCTCGCAAAGATACACTAGCGAGTGGTAGTGGCAAGCACGGCGGTGGGGCGAGGCCCAATTCCCCCTCACCCGCCGCCGCGCGGCCTGCTTGCACATTATAATGGTAGCAAGCCTTCTTCGACAAATAATGTTATTATGAGTAAATCTTGAGACATAAACATATATTGTCGCGACCTTCTTTTTATTATTAAAAAGGAATAATTCTTTTATACATAGTTTTTCAAAAACTTAAACCGTTTATGCAGCGCATGCGACGAAAGACCTCAAATGTGAATAATTTTCCCCGTTTTTGCGACATTTCTCACTGACGCTTCGCTCCTATAGGTTTAGCGTAATGTTATATAATCTAAAACCTTCCTCTATAAATAGACTATCCAACAAAAAAAGAATTATTCAAATCGGACCAGTAGATCCTGAGATTAGCGCGATTAAACAAACAAACAAACAAACAAACTCTTCCGCTTTATAATATTAGTATAGATACATATCCTATTCTTTTTGTATCTGTTGGACTGGCGTATAATAAAAATAATAATTTACATTATATTTCAAATGATATGTTGAAAATATAAATATGTAAAATATACATATCTATATTTCGAAAAATTGAATTTTCTTATCAGGTATATTGGGAACTATCCCTTTTCTATAAGCTGCGCTGCATTGGGTGTGTGCACTGCCATCTGTCGGTTCCGTTTAAAATTTAACATTGCAATACGTACGTAGGAAATCATATGTTAAGCTTGTTCCGGTTAGTGATCATACCTGGTGTCTACGAGTATTATATCTAACTCACCCCATAGTACGACCGCAACACTTCAATAAAACTATCAATAAGTCTATATTTTTTAATAGTTTACAATCAAAAAGAATCAATATTACATTTCAGCGAACGGATACTATTATTTTCTTGTAACTTGGTGTCGGAGTAACTATCTTAGTAGTACCGTAAGCAGTAGCAAGCACAGCCACCAAGTAAGAAAATAACACCTAAAAAGGGCATGCATGCGCGAATTTTACAAAATGCTAGTGGAAAATTACAACTGCAACTAAACCAACCTCTTGCAAACTGTTGCCGCAAGGTGCATATTGAAATGCATAATGAAAGGAAATACAAAAAAAAACACCAAAAATGTTGAATGAACCGCTGATATTTGAAGCCATTAAGAAGTTGATTAAATCCATATACGTACATGCCATAAGACTAACAACCCAGAATGGAACTAACCAATCCACATTAATCTCCTGACCACGCTCAAATCGCGCGGAGAATCTTTAATAGATACATGAAAAACAATAAAAAAGCAACGGCGCAATATCGCCGGAATGATGAAAATAAATCTCCACCATCTGAGGAAACCCTTTCATATATTTCTATTAGCATTCCAGGCCCCTTCAGCAAAACAATATCAATAAAGACAAAGGGGCCTTATAAACTGCTCTCATACGAACATCATACAAACATCCGAGCCGATGTGCCAATAAACCCCGCGCCGAGATATTTTCATACAAATCACCGTTGCGCAAGAAAGAAATGGTTTCCCAGAATCTTCACTATTGTTCTACCTGTTTTATTTGAGGAAAATAGAAACGGAATGTGTGATCAGGGCGTTTCAAATATATCTACGTAAGTCATTGCTCGTTCTTGCTTTGATGCCGCCTGCTGTGAATGCCTTCAGAAGATTGTAACTTCTGGATAATACGGTGTCACTTTCTTTTAAAAAATAAGGAGGATACTATGAATTAATTAATATTACATGTGATAGGAAGTCGCATGCAGGGTGGTCGACTCTCACCTGTTTCCACCGCCAAATAGCAGTGTTCGTATTGCTATGAACCCGTTTGCTATAAAAGGTTTGAATGGTGAGAGAACCAGAGAAATTATTGGGTAAATGTGACATTGTATCTTCAGTTCAAAGAGATGGCGACACGCTAGTGAAATCCTTGTGACACTAGATAGGCTGCAGTCCATTAACCATCAAACGGACCGTGTGATTATTTGCTGACTTTATAATATAAAAAAGATGTATAGTTTTATTTTTTATATATATCAACTAAATCTAGCTTTGCTCCCAAATTTGAGTTGCGAATTACATATAAGTCTGAATAAGCTGTATAATTTCTTAAAAGAAAGTATAAACAATATGATCGTGAATCTTTATGCTATCCTACATTTTATATAACCGTGAGAAACCCATAATCGCCACGGCGAGGTACCTGCAGAGTAGAATAGTACCTCACTCTGTACCAGGTGTCGTAAGAGGACCAGGACAGATGGCAGTATAGTATATATTCGCGATGCTGTAGCTCAAATGTAACCCAAATGTATAATCATTATCATCTGTTAATAATAATACTTTCTCTATAATCACTTAGATTTGTTGACATTATATATGTAATTACTGTAATTCTGTAATGCACTGTAATTTTTTACTTAAGCTCAAATATTTGTACGCCTGTTAATAGCCAAACATGATGACACTCAATATTTCTTGCCAACATTGCATACATACGTTTGCAAATAATTCCCCATTTCATGGGAGGCGTATGTCCGGCAGTGGATTTCCAATGGCTGTAATCGAAAATGATGAGTCGCCGCGCAGGGCAGGTGGCGTGGCAAAGATATGCTGCGCTGTGGGAAAGATGTTTCTTTAGCTGGATATACCGCCATCTTTCGGTTGCATTCCACCGGTAAGTGCCACAATTTTCACAATCCAAAATGTTCGCGTGCTCATATCTAGATGTCCCGTGTCGTCGTTGGATGCGGTGAGTGGCCCAGGACATATATCAGTCGGCTTCTTAGCATGCACATACAAATGCGGCATTAGTACTGTACGAACATTATGATGGATGGGCCCGCCCGGTATATACTTCCGGTTGGTATTGAGGTCGGGAGCATTCGGGATATTTACGACGGGAGATAGCGGAGTGGCTGGAAAAATAACTCTATCTCGATATTTTGCGTGATGTATGAAAGTAACTCCATTGTTCACCCCATAGTTTATTAATAAAGGTCGACAAAAAAATCATACAGTCCGCGTGATAGCAAGCGTCACAGCAGACTATATATATTTGCTCGTATTGTCACGAGGATATCGCTAACGTATTTTCAAACTTTAAACTGGGACATAGCAATGCGAACATCGATATTTGGCGGTAGAAATAGGTGAGAATGAGGTACCAATGTAGACGACCTTTGTATGAGGTCTACCTCATGTTTAGGTTGTTTCTACCTCAGGCTTAAGACGGCTGATATAATAATGATTGACTAAACTATGCACGAATGAATGAAACTATAAACTAACTCCCATTTCAAAAATCGTTGTTCCCGACAGCGTCTTCACGTCGATGGTCTATTCCCTTGATGCACCGCGCAAATTAATATAATGCGGTGTCTAGACTGCAACATATACCCTCTATTTACACCTCTCCATACCAACCGCACTAAACGAATATTTCTTTTTAAGTTACAATATAATTATAACCTATTATCTAAAAAATAATATTTTAAAAAGAAAATATTTCATAGTTAACAATAAATCCACAGTCAATTTGAAATATTTTTTTACCCAAAAACTTAAAGGAAGTTACATTATCAGTGAGTAACATTGTTCTACACGAGCTGAGAGGTACCGGCAAAATATAATATTACCTCCCCTTTACCAGGTGTCGTAAAAGGCGACTAAGGTACTGGAACCGACAGATGGCGGTATATCCATCCAAAACAGCGCACCTTAAATACTACAGGCTGGTTATGGGCAGCAGCTTCCTCATTGCGAAGTCGCGCCCTGCATTTGCCACAACGCCTGCCAAACATGTCTAATAATATCTTGAAAGATCACAAAAAACAAGTAATACCTTCATTAATGGAAAGTCAGATATATAATATTTAAAATTCTGTTGAAGTAGTCATTATATATGTCACCCATTTAAATATACCATCTGTCGCTCTTGAAAACGATTGCCGGGAGGTACTTGAAACGTCGATGTATAATGTATATATGTTCAATACAGCGATTAAAAGCCGTTGAAAAGTATTTTTTACGAACATTTCTTTTAATATATTCTCGATTTTATTATGTGACTCTAGAGAAATATACAAAAGATAATTGTATTTTATTGAAAAGAATAACAACAGCTAAATTAAAATTAAATTATGGATATGCAATGAATAGGGCCAAAGTTTATAGGGCTAAATCCGTTATTCCTAAATTAACAATACTAATTAAACATAATAGCTGAAACTTGAGCTTAAAAATAATAATGCGTGCATAAAATCACAACATTACACAATGTTGAAGTTAGCTGAGTACATTCAGCGCACATAACATGAATAACACACACATACATATAGGTATAAAAGTAATACAAGAACATTTACATCAATGCGGTACGCATATATTACTCATAAATAAAATATTAATAGTTGTTGAAGAAAAAAATTAAAGTTGAAATTAAATATACTTACCTATTACCCTTTAGGGAGTGGTGCCAATGGATTCCATTGCCGTAAATTCTGATTACCAATTTTATTGGGCGCGAGTTAAATAATCTTTTGTCGTTTAATATATCAGCTACGTATCTCTATGTAACATATGCTATGTAAAAAAATAGGCACCATTACTTTAAATGGAACTTCGTAAACAAGATTTGTATTTTGTACAGTTAAAAAAATAAACTTAAAAATACTGGACCGATTTACTATTACAGCTGAATCCGCTTAAAATGACATCGAAGGGAAATGACAAACTCGTCATAATAAGCAGAGGTCATACAAAGCAAAGACTTTACACTTATGTAAGAGCAACTTTGAATTTTTGTTAGGTATTTAGTTTAATAAAGAATACACATTACAAAGCGTCTAAATAATAAAAATCGTAGTCGCACAGAGAGGTGGGTATGATCACGAAAATAAGAGATGTTAGGAAGCAAGTCAGTCACTATAACCGAATATTGTTTCTTAAAATAGATCATAACTAGCGACATATTAATGTATCCGGCACAAGTGAAGTCATTATATAACATTGTATGACCAAGTTGCTAAACATTTTGTATGAAAACCGAACCTTACACTTACTTCTCGGTTGATCAATATAAGCGGGGTCATAATAAACTGATTCTACTTAATTTAAAAGAGAAATAACCAGCAATCAAGTAACATAAGCTGTATTTTGTTCCTATGTTCTTACAGGAAGGCGAACTACGAAGGCAAAGCCTCGAAGCGCAGTTAATTTTTAATACACTGGTCGAAAGAATGAGCAAAACTAAATATTGTTGCAGACTTATTCTAGAACATTTTTTAAGTTGGTCGTTGTTTTTCACGGTGGAATCTTTTCACGCATGCATAAAATGTTTTTCGCCATTACCCGCGCCGTATGTGTTGCGGGCTTCAATCGATGGTCTAGCCAGATAGTATACGTCTAGACAGCACCATGCGTCGTCTCTCGCTGGCACTGACATCGCTTTTTAAACCGTTCGTTTACAAACTGCGGCATTTCTGAGACTGTTTGTTGAATAGAAGAAAATGTCCAAAAATCGGTTAAATCAAAGACCATTTACGCCTATTTGATTTATTGCAACTATTCTAAATCAATTCAATCCAATTTAAATTGTAAACATATATATGCAATGTTGGCAAGAAATATTGAGTGTCACTATGTTTGGCCTTTAACAGGCGTACAATTTTTTGTGGCGTACAAAATTACAGTGAATAGTAATTCTATAATGTCAACAAATCTAAGTGATTAAGGATAAAAAAAAAGTATCCTTACCGTATCCGTACCTAATATGTAAATTTTAAAGTTTAAATACTATAATATAGTTTGCATTCCGTATATACTTTTGCGGGAGAGACATCAAGACACCTGGTATAGGGGGAGGTACTATTCTACTCTGCCGGCACCTCCCGGCCTTTTTTGGCACGGTAATTACTGGGTAATATGACATAATACCAAGTCACGAGGTAGGCGATAAATTGGTGACATTCTACAAGCTTCGGTTCCGAATGCATGTATGGTAACTTAAAAAAATGTACCTGCAGATAAAACTATCACTAAAACTAATCCGGACGTGACGAAAAAAGGGTCACCAGGCAGGCGGACACGACGCACGAATATATGGCCCAGATAATAACTGAGCCGATAAATTCTAAATGGGATAGCAAAAAAACGTCGACAGCCTTTGTGTACCCCGTCTGTCACGACTTGTAGTTTTTGCCTCTTGAATATCAATCATCGAGACATTGCAAGCGGTGCGGAATTTAATCGGATCGGTTTTGTATCGATCTATTTTCAACTGGCTTAACTCCCACGACACTGTCCGCGTGGACAAGAGAAGGATGTGAATTCTTCCCTAGACTACCTGTATTTGCATGGCTCATTTAATAAAAATTCCGTGAAAACATAGCAGACTGTCAGGTTTCAGTATGCAATCTCTCACATAATATTAGTATATTTTAAAATAGCTGTGGGGAGTGTGGGGTATCGGCATAGCAGAACAGTACCGCCATTTGTACTAAGCGTCGTAAGAGGCGACTAAAGTACAGGATCTGATAGATTGCGGTATATGCATCTGAAACAGTGTAGCTCAAATTCAAGCTTAACCAACCGCGGTAATAATGGGCAGCATTCCCTCTTTCTTGGGGAGACTTATGTCCAACAGAGGACGTACAACTGCTGATTTTATACTGACACCTTAATCTTGGGGTTTTTTATATTTCTGGTTTCAAGATATCACGGATATCACCATCAATTATGTATTTTGATAATATTATGTACAAAATGCATTATTTATTTAGTTACTTAAAGATCATTATCTCGGAGACGTATTGCAGTTTGGTTGGCTTGTTCCGCTGCAAGCACAGTAGTGCGGCTGCCAAGTCCCGAACGCTGCCAGCGATGAATAACGAGGCTGATAACCAAGACGGCGCGTGGTGTGTTATATTTATTGTTAATTGCGTCTTAAACACACATCTTTAAGAGGAAATGTTAGTTCATATTTTTTCTTATTATTATATTACTAAAATGCACCAAAAGTTTGACTTGTAACAGAGCAATAGAAACAATATTAAAAATCGACAATTAATCATCGACATCTTACAAAATAACACATCACCTTTGATTTCTCTTCTATACAAAGCTACAGATCATCCAATACAAATGTATCAAACATTTACAATCGATTAAACAACTTTATGCGTAGTAGTCTATGTCAATTGAAATAATTTGACAGATTTTTTGTCACGCATTTCGTCGAATAATTTTATAGTCCACGGTTCCCCATACTAATTTGGTGCTCAACTGATCATTTTAGTTTCTTTTTTTTATTATTTTTATGTTGTTAAAATTCTAAGAGTTAACTCTTATATTAGGCCAAGTTGTCTAACAATCATACCTACACCCCACGTCATGAGCGTTGCTTCAGCCTCGTTGCCATTTTGTGATTCTATGTCACATTACCCAGTAATTCCACTGCCTCTCGCACCTTTTAAACCGGGATACAGCAATGCAAACATTTCTATTTTGCGGTAGAAATAGGGGAGAGTGAGGTACCAACGCAGACGACCTTTGTATGAGGTCTTCCTCATGTAGCTTTAGAACATTCCTAATTCACATATGCGACAAATAACGAGGCGCCAACGCAAGCAAAGCCGTGCTTGGAAGCTACTTTAAAACAAACAAACATTTGTTCGTAGGGTAAACAATTAACAGTAGAAACAACAGAAAACTGCGTTAGCGAGAAGTTAAAGATCAAGCGGAGTTCGGGGTAAGAGGCGAGTGTGACACGCTGACATAGGTTAAGAATTTGTTTAACATGTGCTTATTGAATGCTAACTAGGTAACAATCGGGTGTAACTTTGGAGCAGCAAAAAACACTGAGCTTAGGAGTCTGCGGGCGCAGATATGTACGGTTATCATATTATTATCGATGAAAAAGCATTTCGCGTTATGTTTTTTTATTAGGACAATTTATATAACTACGGAGTTGATTGTATTTTTTTTTAACACACATCTTAAAATCTTACGAAAATTTGTTCATTGCTTGTAATTTACAAGTTGGAATGTACTATAATAAAGTATAATCCTCCGCTAATGGTAGTTTACAATGAAAATGCCTGCGTTTTCAACCCTCAAATCAAATACAATCAATTTCATACAATCAAGAAACTTAACTGCAGAACGATAAAGGAGAATATAGGAGATTAATCGGCGTCTTTTTGTAGATTTCTAAATATCAGTAATTCATAGATATACGTAAATCCACACACATATCATTAGATAAAGGGACTTGTAAATTTCTCGACTTTATCATAACTATCTGTGCCAGTCTGTTCAAGCCATTAGAATCATATATCAAAAATCATTCAAACGTTCTTAAGTTTTTTTTAAAGACGTCTGCAACTAACTGAAATTTTTTACTCAAAAAAACCCATATGTACATTCTATATACCATTTATTATCAGATAAGTAATTTCCCCCTTTTTTCTCATAAACAAAAGACGCGTATAGACAGAGATAATTTAATTATGACATTTTAAAAGCAATAAATATACGGAATCGGCGCGCGGCCTGCATCGGGCTTGGCTATTTTTTGTGCGTGTCCCAGGTAAGACTCGAAGTGTCAAATGTTTTGACGTTTATAAAGGATTATTATAGGAATTGTTCGCTAACAATGTGGTTGGACATTTTTTGTAGAGGTTCCAATGAAACGAGATAATCACTAAAGTTGGATGCGGGCAAAAAGTTTGTTTGACTTTAAAACCATAGGAAGTTGAATATTATTATTGTCCTTTATTAAACGTGCGAGATGTGGGGAATCGTTTGTTGAGGACACAAAAGATTATATTTAAAATTATTATTCTAAGGAGGTTCTGACAACGTTCAACCAAGAGTACTATTAAGCAAAAGATTATCTTACTCATGAAAGATATGAAATAATGTGATTTGAACTCTAATGATCCTACCTAATGCGCCAAGGGTCGTGGGTTCCAGGAAATTTTATGATGACATGTATTTTATCTGTGTCTGGGTGTTGAAAATATGTATTTAGGTATTGTGGTTGTGATTCCACTGTTGTCTGAGGTCAGTAACACGAGCGCTTTATGCAACTTACGGAGTCAGGTCAATAAATAAAAAGTTGTGTGAGTATTATTATATATATTTATTTTATATATAATTATATTAACTGTGTGTAGTATAATTTAAATAGTTAAGCATTAATAAAATTCATTTTTTGTTTTGTTGTAAAGTACGCAATGCAATCAACATTGATTACTTTTAACATGTTTGTTATTTTAAATGACTTTAAAATTGGTTGAGTAGTTTTCGTATTAATTGCGATTTGACATATACACGAAAGCATGTACAAAAAACATTATTTTTAATAGACTATTTCATTAACCGTGAGGTACCGGAAGAGTAGAATAGCCTTATACCAGGTGTCGTAAGAGGCGACTACGGTACCAGAACTGATTTATGACTATATATCCATCTGATACAGTGTTGGTCAAATGCATAGGTCGGGGATGGGCAGCAGAATCCCCGTCGCGAAAGGTCCGTTCCGGCCTATGTCCAGCAGTGGACTTCCGATGGCTGGTATGATGATGATAACAGTTAAAAATACCTAACGCTGACGAAAAATATCCTGTAGCGTTAACTTCCAATACAAGCGGGTGAGAGGTGAAGCAATATTATATTAATATCAACTGAACGTAAACGGTTGTCACAAACGATGTTTAGACAATGCCATTACCTTGTTAGGAGCCATAAAGCCCTGGGGTGAGGCCGCAGGCGGGGCTCGGGCGGCGCTCGGGTGGGCGCCATTAAGGGTAATTTTATTGGCCCTAATCATCCCGGGCAGTGTCCCGCTCACTCAACTAAATATGACCACTAATTTATGAGAGTATATTAATTAGTTAAATGCTATAATCATTTTGTTGTTTGGAAACGAAACATTGCCCCACCTCTAGGCTACCTATGCAATCATTCGCCCTAATAAATTTCTATTGTTTAATAAAATTAGTATAGTAGTTATTGCTTTAGGTAACTGGCAGAGTCGAACTGTACCTCCTTCGTGCCAGGCGTCTAAGGTATCGAAACCGTCAAATGGTAGCATAGCAATCCGTGACAACAGTGTCTTCGCTTAAAAGTATACGGCGAGGATGGGTAGAATATTCCCACCACGTGTGGCGAGCTCGGCAGCGCTCC
Source organism: Heortia vitessoides (assembly GCA_020976665.1). Classification (NCBI taxonomy): domain Eukaryota; kingdom Metazoa; phylum Arthropoda; class Insecta; order Lepidoptera; family Crambidae; genus Heortia; species Heortia vitessoides. The sequence goes on from JACJUM010002971.1 coordinate 613,718, forward strand.
TGAACTTGTGTATAGGACTCGAGTAGACGGGGCTTTCAAGGAAATCACGGTTTCTTTAGGGTATATTAGGTAATGTGAGCTCAAAAACTAGGCTAACCGCGTGGCAGTTCTTGCCAAAGTTCTGTCAGGCGGTATCTCTGAAAACTAAGGTTTGGATTCGCAGTGGCTTGTTTGTTAGCTGTAGAGGTAAGGCAATGTTGCGTCTGCCCGCTATTATCCCTACGACCGGGCGCTCCACCTCGTGCACAGCGATTACGAGTCTTGTTGTGCCGATGGGCGAATGTAAACAATGAGTACAGGGGCCCGAGGAGAGGATTGGTGGGATCTGATTACTGTGCCATGATACACCACCGGTGCTAGCACCCGATAACTGGGAGTACCATGAGTCGCTACATGAGTACCTTTAGATCCAGCAGTTTTAGGAGAACTTGGGTAGATGTACGCAAATACATCCGGATGTGAGCAGCCTTACTGCACCAGCACCTCGAAAAGATAAGTAATCGGCTATCCATTGTCTCCAACGAAGATAAGTAGTCGATTGCGACTACGGACGGTGAGCAACTTACATTTCCGGTATCTCTCTGGACAAGATTGAGTGGACTTCGGACCAAGCAGTACTAATTGTTAACAGTAATAGGCTGGTTCATCGGCAAGACCTGCCGCATCCGGTACTTGTACTGGTATTGGTATGGGGACTGTAGGGATGGCGGCATCCTCCATTTATAACCGTAAGATTGGTGATGTGTGAACGCCATAAACAAATCAAGTAGTTCTTCTCTATTGGGGATAAAAAATTGTGTCCTGGGAAGGCCTGCGTTGAACAGTCAACGATCTATGGCTGCTAAGATGATTATACGAAGTTCGTATATTCCACTCTAGCGGTACCAACGGCCAATTTTCGCAAAATGTTAATAAAGATCGATCACACTATAAGATTTCGATAAAAGGTCATAAACACGAGTCATTATTTTTATTGTCATTCCGGCGAGGCTATAATCACGTCCGCGTGTTTACTAATCACCTGACTGAGGCTCCGCCGGCGGCCAGCTGATAAAATTATCGCCCCAACTAATTATACAACTCCTAATTTAAATAAATGCCACTTCACGCGACATTGAACTGGTTTCATTTGTGGTCAATCATGAATCGATTTATGCTTTGATATCTTTGTATTGGCCACTTATTCTTACATTTTCTGATTAGTTAATTATGGACTTAAACAAGCTCCGATTGTTTTTACATATATCATATTTCGCTATAGATTTTAATCTTAGCTAATAATTAGACTAATATATGCAAAACGATAATCTGCAATCTCATTAGAAGTGCGATTAACGCGCTCAAAATAGCATATTATTCGGTTTTATTCGGTGTGTGTCTATTTGTCCACTAAGTAAGCGTGCAATATCAATAGCAATATCTCATACATTGTCTTGACTCTGTGTTAAGTTGCTAGAGCACTTTAGTTATAGACAACAGAAGAATCACAGATATAATATTTAATTTCATGTTTAACACCAAACATTCAAGATATTTTTTTTTTCGTCCTGGGTGGAGATCGAACCCGCGAATCTAATTAATTGCGAGAGCTTGCTCCTGTACCGCTTGACTAGCAAAAATATGTGAAAGTTGAGTTTTAACTTAAATTTCTGTATGTTCGTGATTTTTTCATAATTTTATCTTTGTTTCAGATCTGATAACCTGACTATCTTCATCCTCACTCCATTGAACACGTATGGACTTTTCTATTGTAATCGTATTTATCTGAAGTCAATCAGGGTAACATAGAACTACTCGGGTAATTTTGATTTGTCCTTGTTTTACAATAGATATATTAAACTTTAAAATATCGTTTCACATTCACCATGAAAACAGTTCTTGCAATCGATTAAAACCTTTATCTCGGCTGAACTTGTTTTATAGTCTACGAGAAAGGATAATTGCCTAAAAGTAGTACTTAAAGTCAAATGGTTTGTTGGTGCCAACTGAATGGAATCTTCATCACCACTAGTTTCTCTAGCATGTTCCTTGGTGGTGACTTGCGTAATGCTACTTAGATTTAAATCCGACAGAGCTTAAAAATAGACTACTAAATACTGTATAAACGCACGCAAATATGAACGCATTCTAATTGTATAAATTCTGACTCAAAGAACTTTTTTATCACAATCATAATTTTGACCATTTAAAAATGCCTCTGTTAGGTGTATTTAAATAATTATAAATTAATTTTAATGATATTTATCCTCAATGAAACAACTGTTCGGTTTCCCACAAGTAATTGTAATAATATTTGCTACTTATGTAGAGAAAGGAAGGGAGAGCAGCGAGTGCTCGCGAATCGAGATAAACTCTACCGTGCTGATAAGAGACGCTGATAGCGCCATTTTGTCATAGAGCAGGAACTCACAGACGTAACACTTAATAATTGACCGCTCGTGATTACTACAATCGTTTAATATACATTGATTTAAAAGAAAATACTGAAATGCTGGTAACACTTATTGGTCGAAGACTTTGGACTGAAGCCATTAGGGTATAGGTCTGTAGCAAAGCCTAACATTCAACGTATTCCTTACTTAGGGTACAAACTAAATTTTTATTGAATTTTAAGGATCTGCGAATTAAACAAAATATATTCACTTGCGACATTCGTAAGGTAATAATTTTTGCAGCCCCGATGCTTTATAACGATGTTAATCTCTCTAATCTATGGGTAGGCCTGTCTGCGTGTTACGCAGTGTTTGCCCAGAGCCTATCGCGAGCGATCGGGTCGCCCGGGGCATTAAGATCGGGATAACGGCTATTTTCCTCGGCGGCGTTGATACAGCTGGGATATCATTGCCTTTGTCACAGTGGACCGTATGTCCAAATGAATACCAAGCATTAACGAGCCCGCTAAAGGGGGTCTTCTAAAATCATTTTCATACCAGTCATGGGATGGATTATTAGTAAACAAACTAGCCCAATAAGCTATTGCTATAGAATTAACAATATATAAAATGCCTAATAAAATTAATTGCCGTGAATTACCAGCAGAGTAGAATAGTACCTCTCTCTTTACTAGGGGTCGTAAGAGACGACTAAGGTACCAGAACCGACAGATGGCGGTAAATCCATCCGAGACAGTGTAGCTCATATGCATAGTGTGGGGATGGGCATCAAAGTCGTGAAAGCTGCGCTATGCGATTGCCAGCACGCTCGCGCAGCGCGGCAATTATGGCCAAAGTTCCCCCTTTCTTGCGGAGGCGGTGGACTTCCAACGGTTGTGATGATGATGAATAATTGTACTTTATTAACGCCAGTAAAATGCGGTTTACTTTATATTTTGTACCATGGTTCAGTCACCTTTCGGCATCCATCCAGCTATAAACGTTTTAAAGGCGTTAAACAGTAGTTATGAGTATATAACACGTTAGAGAATATTATATATAAAACCCGTCTCGCGTAGAAACGGCTCGTTTAGTTTTTTTTATTTACTAACACGGTATTTAGTATAGTAGTTATAGTAATTCCATAGTAAGTGCTATGTTGCACGATCTTCTACTTTGGAGTAATTAATAATGCAGCCAAAATAAACACAATATTTGTTCTGCAGACAATGAGCTCATGTCGTTTTGCATTGAGTAAATTATAAAATATATAAAAATATGCTTATAAATTAAATAAACATTTATTACGAAATTTTTATTAAGATATATAGGACAATATATATAGGTATAAATAAAATAATACATAACGCCAAAAAATGCATTTCACTAAGTCTATCAATCACGGCAGTCGTGGTCCGATCCTTCCCAACGGAGATGCTGCTGCCCATTCGTGGGTATGACACATTTAAGCAGTCGTTTAAGATCACGTCAGGAATAGGAACAGAAGTCGATACTATTCTACTCATTAAGTTTATTGCAAACTAAACTTTATTTGTATTTAATTCTACAGATACAGACAGAATTCTCACACCCGGACTGGCAGTAGTACCTATAAAATATATCACAACAAACGACCATTAACATTCGCAGCCTGCGTCACAATCCCATCCCAGCGGCACTCCAGCAGTGAAACGTTACAAACTGTGTCTTAGAATACGAATTACGAATTGAGATGTAAAATAAATTAGCCCGCGTTATCTGTGCGCGGTACCGTTTCCAAAATGGTGATGTAAATCCTAGTTTATGAACAATAATATAATAATAAGCCGCGGCAGTGTCGACACGCGTAGGTATCGAGGTACTCTTTTGTGCCGAGTTCGATGGCTGGTTAACAGCTCCGCGAGAGAGGAACGCCCGTTTGTGTAAATAATTTTATCACGTTATTTACAATATTGTTTGTGACATTCCATACGTTTTTATTGCAATTTTATCGAGCAATTTAAATATATTATTCTTTTCACAGTGGTTTTAAAACAGTCCTATATTCTTTTTTAAAATAAAATTGGTCTTGATTTATGCATTAATCAATCCACTGTTATTTTTTTTAGACTAAGTACCGTGTAGTAAATATAAAAGAAAACGTTACCACGGCCGGTTGAAGGATTACGGTGTCTCGGGCAGAAACTTAGATCTTATATCGAATGCGTTCATTTTGACTAGCGGTAGATCTCATTAAAAGGTCGTCTGTTGATCACAATGTAGGCGACGCACTTATGATGGGCAAACGCATCGTCAATCTCGTGACTTTGTAAATATTATTAGATTACCCAGTAATTTATCTACCTCTCTTATTCATCAAACCAGAACATAGCAAAACACAGCAGCGAACACTGCATTTTGGCGGAGATATGTGAGAACAATGTGTCAGTGCAGACTTTTGTATGAATGGAATTTTATATGAAGAAGAGGAACATTGTGTTAGAATTTCAATATTAATCATCGATATCAGAATAATCGATACCATATTACGTGAAAAGCACATCACTACACTTGAGCATTATCATAATGCAGTGATCATGTTAGAGCGAGGATCGGAATCCGTCCGACAATGGAGTCGCACATTATATGACACGGCTCGGCCTCGCCTCGGCCTGCGGAGTAGGCGAGTAGGCGGCAGGAGTGGGCCAGGAGTCATTTTATTGTTTGCAAATCGGTATACAACAACATTATTACATTTCCTATCTTGTGCCAAAGCAATTTTACTAACTAGGTTTTGTAATAAAATTGAAACCATATACAACTGGACACTTATCTCTAGTGTCGTTTGTTTTAAGATCCAGTTGTAGCATAATTGGTAGTGGAAATCCTCTGAAAGGGAAGGGTGCGGGTTAGATTCCCGTGTGTTTATTAAGACAAGTTCATTCAATGCAAATTACAAATAACAAATAAATAAATGTTCCGCCAGATCAATTCAACGGTGGGCCCTATGGCGCAGATGGTTTTGATCCTCATGGATTCGATTTCCAACCTGGACATACATATATACAACAGGCAGACCTCGTACAAAGGTCGTTGACATTGAGACCTTACTCTCACCTATTTCTACAACCAAATTGCAGTGTTCGCATTGTTGTGTTCCGGTTTGAAGAGTGCGAGAGGTAGTGAAATAACTGGGTAAATGTGACAGTATCTTTAGTTCAAAAGGTTGGCCTGGCCACACACTAGTGATATCTTTGCGATGACACGAGCGTCTAGAAGCTGCGGTCATGTTTAAAATCAAGCGGACCGTTTGCTTGTTTGCCGACTTCATAATATATATAAAATATGTATTTGAGTATGATATTTGTAATTCTTCTGTTACCTCATGTCCGTAACACATGTGCTTTAAGTGACTTATCATAGAGTCAGGTCAATGTATGAGATGTGTGAATATATCATTACTGATTTGTTCCATTTATATCTATTAATGTATGTTAACTTTAATACCAAGCTTTAGAACGGAAATTACATAACAATTTAACAAATTGGTCTTCGTGCTAGTCTCTTTATCGACAATTTTCTATTCAATTCTTTGCTTTTTCTGATGTAATAATGGAGTTATACCCTGAACAAAAATTGTATGTTTTTGTAATCAGCAGCATAAATAATTTATATGCATTTAATCCAAAATATCGAGATATTTAAAACAGATTTATTCATTTGTACAGAGCAAAACTATTTCTTATGTTTTTCCTTTTAAAGTTTAAATGTCTTGTACCGTTGAGAACAAATCAAAACCAATACGACAAATAGTATTAAAGTGAACAAACGTCACGTACTGAAACGAGACATGTTTTTGATCGTCGGAACACTCGAGATCACAAATGGGAGCGAAGCGAGCGGACGACCTTACGGTAATCGGCTTACCGTCTCGGCCAAATTTCCATATAATTGGTACTTCGCCGTAGTGACGCGGATTAGACGCGGCGTGCCTCGGGAAAGGAATATTGTCTGTGTGATTTTATCAAATAATGTTTAATGTAAACATGTGCGATGTATTTTAGAATCTTTTGAAGACTTACAACACGTGTCCATCGAGATTCTAAAGGGACAAGTTTATTCTTATGTTTATTATAATGTTTTAAAATTGAGTACCGGCAAAGTGGAATAGTACCTCCCCCTGTACCAGATGTCGTAAGAGACGACTGAGGCACCAGAACCGACAGGTGGCAGTATATCTATCCGAAATAGTGTAGCTCAAATGTACTGGGTGAGTATGGGCAGCAGCATCGCCGTCGCGAAAGCTTCGCTCTACGATTGCCACCACGCTTGCCCAGCGTGACAATTATGGGCAAAATTTCCCCTTTTTTCCAGGAGCCCTATATCTATTCTATTACTACTATTTAACTATTTTGTAATAGGTTAAAAATAGGTTAAATATACAAAAATGAAATAGCAAGCACAGTGCGGGGCAAAAGCATGCCGCATTCAACTGGTCCCATGAGAAACCACTTGGAGAAGCCTATGTAGTGAAGTCTTACGCCTGATAGTATAATGGTAGAAAAATCGAATAGTTACTGTAATAAGAAAAAATTAACTCATATTTTTTATCATCAATTTATAAAATAAGCATCTGCTAGTGGATATCTCGGGGAAAATAATAATCAAAGATACGAATAAAGAAAAAGGAAAGTAAAGACAGTGATACATTTGATATGTATTCATTATAAAGCTTAGAGTAGTTTTAACACGCTGTTTATCTAAAAACCGAGCTCAAGATTGCCGCAAGGTCGATCAAAAAATGTAAAAAGTCGAATAAACCAAGTTTAAAATCCATTATAAGAGTAATTTGTATTATGAATAGTGCATCCTCTACTCATAATACCCATAACGTGTAAATGTTACTAAATATCCCCACCCAGGACAAATATTTAAATGGTATACTACTTAAATGTTAAATAATTTAAGTAGTATATTTGTGATTCCTCTGTTATCTATGTCCATAACACAAGTACTTAAAGCGACTTACCGCGGAGTCAGGTCAATGTTTAAGATGTTGTAGGATTTATTTATTACACAGTATATATTTTCACATAAAGATATAATAGTGATATTTCCAACAGATCCTTCAATTCAATTGATTTATAAAAATCACCATTTCACGTGCATGAATTCTAGAATGAAAAAATTCTGTAGGGTTTGATTACAACAATAAAAAGGCAACAGATCAAACACTAATTTAATATATGGACCATATAAATAGGATTTAATTAAAACAATCTCTCAGAATCTGTCGTTACATTATACCGTATCAATTGTCCGCGATTGCGGAATGGTGGTCATGATTCTTCCATTCCCAGGCAACGATGGCCATTTCTCCTTATAGAACTCTAAGCCTCAATACTGTAACAAAGAATCGGCGCATAGATTACGTTTCATAGCCGGCATCGATTTAATATCGATAAGAGTAGCTCTCGATTCTAATCGGAGCCTAATCCGATTTGCCGGCTTGTCGTCGAATGTAATTTCATTTGGCTTTATTGTGACGTGAGGTTTTACTCAGCCGATTCTGGTCTCGAGGATTACCTGTAATCACACCTTAGTGAGGTTTCGGACTTGTTACAATGAGACATGCAAGCGGTGCATTACATAGATTGGACTTATGAGAATACTTAATGGTTTTGTATTTGGACCCTTTCTTTTCCTTGTCTCTAAAAGAATTGATTAAAATCCGCCTCTTAAAGTACTTTAATGCTTTAGAGGTTTAATTTGTAGCCAGATTACATAAAATAGATAGAATCAAGAGTTAGAAAAAATATATATATTATAATCGGTGCTTGATAACTTGGCATACGAATTAATCGAAATAAATAGGTAGCCTTTTTATTTTTGAAGCGAAAACCGGCCAGACAAAGTAAAATAGATTGATAATATTAAGCAAATAATAAAAATATGTATTAAAAGCCGAGAGGTGCCGGCATATTAGAATAGTACATCTCTTTGTACCAGGTATCGTAAGAGACGACTAATATCCATCCTAAACAAAGTAGCTTAAATGCAGAGGGTGGGTTTGGGCAGCAGCATCCCCGTCGCGAAAGCCGCGCTCTGCGATTACCAACTCGCTTCCCCCATCCTTGGGGAGGTATATGTCTAGTGGACTTCCAATGGTGATAATCATGACGATGATTGCAAACACTCTTGCCCAGCGCGGCAAAATTTCCCGTTTCTTGGGTAATGGACCATATGAATGTCCAGTAATGGATTTCCAATGGCTGTAATAATGATGTATTAAAAAAGCCCTTTAACGATTATATAAATGAAAATAACAGCTATGATTCTACAGCTGAATAAAATGCAAAAATACATGAACAATAAAATGCAGTTAAAAAAGAAATATTCAAAATTAAACCGGACATAAAACAAATTGCCCACATAACACATTGATGGCGGACACATCGCCGGCGCCTACTACAAAATTCATGCGCCGCGGAAACCGGCGCCATTAAAAAAACACACTTTTGTAAAAAAGCATCTAACAATGGATGGAAACATTACATCGGACAAAACTAATATGGAAATTGTTTGCGAGAGTTTACATAGTTGTGCGAGCCTGTGATTTTGGATCATGATTTTAATATTTCCATGGAGTACTGTTTGGCTAATGTCCCCTGTTGGAATAATGCTTTGTTCGCTTGAGATGATAGACGCGTGTTTGCGGAGGCACATTTTAAATCTGTTTTCCAACTATACGTGCTTCATGAAAAAAATTTAAGTTGGAATATACGAGTTTCGGAAAACTGCGAAACATCTTCTCGTCCAACATACCTCAGTGTCTCAAGTCAACATTTTTCAACTAATGTGTGTTACCACCGATGACCTATGGCGGTGGAACATGGACTCTTACCATTGGCCTTCTAAGGTAACTCAAAATATCTCAACGAGCTATGGAGAGGGCAATGCTTGGAGTCTCTTTGCGCGACCGAATCAGGAATGAGAACGAAAGTTACCAACATAGCCTGGCGGATTGGTAAGTTGAAGTGGCAGTGGGCAGGGCTTATTACGCAGAACCGATAGCCAATGGAGTCGTAAGGTTCTGGAATTGTAACCACGTACCGGCAAGCGCAGCGTAGGGCGTCCACCCGCAACATGGACAGACTATCTGACTGAAACCACGGGATCTTGCTGGACACGGGCCGCATGCAAACGGTCCTATTGGAGATTACTTTGGGAGCCCTATGTCCAGCATACGAGCTAGTACTATACACAAACGTTTCTAAAAATATAAATTGAATGTTACAATGAACCGCTTAGAAGTTTCACAATTCGTTTACAAGAAAAAAGGCAGGAAATTTTATGAATTCGTAAAATATGTACAATATAAAAATAGTTTCAAGTAAATATTAAGTAACTATACAGTTTGTGTTTGCAAATTTTAATAACAAAAATAACCCTAACAACAAATATTTTTATTTAAAAAGTAACTGAATTGTATAATAATATTAAATACATTTTTATGAATTAATTATCCAATTATTTTATTTGAATATTCAAAATTCAGTTTATTATATTAAATATAATAATTACTATAATCTATGAGGTACCTGCAGAGTAGAATAGTACCTTCCCCTATATCGGGTGTCGTAAGAGGCGACTAAGAAACTAGAACCGACAGATGGCGGCATATCCATCCAAAACAGTGTGGCTCAAATGGACAGGGCGGGGATGCGCAGGTGTACCCCCGTCAGGATAGCAGCGCTGTTCGATTTCCAAAACGCTTGCCCAGCGCGACATTATGGGCTAAGTTAACTTCCAATGTCTAACATGATGATGATGACGATTTACTATAACAGTTCCAGACCAATGGATGAGAAAAGAAGATTTATTTCTAGTAAATATTCTCTTCAACCCTTTACCATTGTCTCGATCGTCCCTAAGTCTATCCCGATAGGTTTAAGTTAGTACAAACAAGGTTATACCGAGATTACAAAGAAATAGATTGTCCACGGATAAAACCTATTATGTTGGTAATTATATATTGAATCATCAATTTTTGTTGTTCATAAAAAAGTACACATCGCGACAGATCAACCTACCCAACATGTCAAAACTTTGGATTCGATATTAATCTATAACTGCAATCGATCGAGTTTAAAATTGACTCTAAAAGTTTGACAGATTTTGGTAGGTTGATCAGTTGCCCACCGTGCCTATTAATAATTAAATAATTAAACTAGCACTACCTCGCGGTTACACCCGCGTATTTACCTTCTCCATAAGAATAGAGAGATCTCACCATATCAGCCGTTGGAAGTTCACTGCTGGACATAGGTCTCCCCAAGAAGGGGGAAATTTGCCCACTATCGCAGCGCTGGGCAATCGTGTTGGCAATCGCAGAGCGTATTTTTGCGACAGGGATGCTGCTGCTCATCCCCGCCCTGTGCATTTAAGCTACATTGTTTCGGATGAGTATAGGTACCGCCCTCTGTTAGTTCCGGTACCTCAGTCGCCTCTTACGATACCTGGTTCAGGGAAGGCACTATTCTACTCTGCCGGTACCACACGGAAAACATATATATATGATGGTATTTGTATGCGTTTCAGGGTGTTAAATATATGTGTTTAAGTATTTGTGATTCCTCTATTGTCTGACGTCCGTAACACAAGTGCTTTAAATGACTTATTACAGAGTTAGGTCAATGTATGGATGTCGTGGGGATTTATTTGATCAAGAATGCTTAGACCAGATCGTTTAAAATCTGTGTACTCGCTTACTTCTGAGACTCAAGCTAAAAGTTGTGAAAATCAATATAGTTTACCAGATAAATAAGAACGTACGCAACTGTGATCACTTCCAGCTATTAAACTTTAACACGAAAGTTGTAACGACATTGCGAACCACCGATAAGTGCGTTCCCAACAGCTATTTAACGACTTATCTCAGCTATCGGATGCGCGGCGCGAGCTCCGCGGCGCCCCTCGCTCGCTTCGGAGTAACTGCCAGTACTAACGTGACAGCTCACTTACTACGACTTCCACTTCTACGACTTTTAGGGAACTTACTTCATAGGTGTAGCATAGATCTGAACTGTAAGTATCGTAACAACTTGCAAAGTTTTGGGACGATCTTTTAGTTTGGTACTCAAAGATATCACTGGAATGATTCCATCATATATTTTGTCACGTAAAACCATTATCATCATAAGCGTGGTGGCAATCGTATAGTGTAGCAACGCGACAGGAGTGCTGCTGCCCATCCCCGCCCGCCATATTTGAGTTATGCTGTTGTCAGCGCCGTTTCCTCAGGCGCCTCTTACATACTGATACAGGGTGAGGTACTATTCTACTCTGCCGGTACTCAATGGGTAGGCGTAAATAATATACGTACTAAAATTGTACTACCGTCCTAATCCCCTTGCTTCTGTCCCAGTTTGAGAGAGCAAATATATCAGACCGAAATAGGCAGATATTATTTTTAACCAGAATCCTAAGACATCCTAAGATATTGGTCCAAGTGGCCGAGTTTAGGCCAGGCTTAGTCCTGTATCTTGGATGTCCGCCAGCGCTATTGTTGCCGGCACGCTCGGACGCCATTTGGCGGACAATACACCGCCATCTTGTCGAGCGGCCGCGCGCAGTAAACGCTCTTTGTGCGAATGATGGATGTTTATGAATTGCTCCCACCTTTTCAGTTAAATTAATGTAAGCGCAGTGTACCTGTAAAATGGCGAAATATAAAGGGCTCGTCTTCTCGCAACATCGTATCTTTCATTCTATCGTTTACTTAAAAATGTTCTTTAATAAACCCATGGTAAATTTATTACCAACAACTTAAACAGCTAGAAATAAGGGAACCAACTTATATGAAGTTGATAAGAACTGAATGCTGAAGTATCTCTTGAGTTAGTATAAGAAATACACTGCTTTGCAATTTGGTACCCATGGAGGAAGATGGGTGCAGATGGTAGTGACCCTATCTTGTGCACCAAGGGTCATGAGTTTGTACACCACTTAGAATAAATATAATATAATAATATTTACACGACGAATATTTGGGTTTGTTCTGTGTATGGGTGTTAAATATGTATTTAATTATAATATTTGTGATTCCTTTGTGTTCGGTGTCTAGCTTTAAGCGTCTCATCTCAGAGTCAGGTCAATGTATGAAATGTTTGTAAATTTATTATTTTTTACTTACTTAAAATATATTATAGACGGCATTATGATAACGTTTTAGATTTATTTCATGACTAACATTGAGTAAACAGAACTTTAATAACTCTAAAGCACATGGATATATATCCATCTGTATATAAAATGGATTGTCAATTAGGTGTTCAACAATAAGGTATCAAATAAAGGAATCAGCTTGCATGTGTACAGTAAGTTTTATTGACACGGACCATCTGGCGTAGCCAGGCACAGAGTAATGGCTGACGTGTTACCCTACTTCTCGATTTCCATTCGAAATAGACTGGAGCGGAATTACACGTAATTAAGGCGCGTGTACATGCGCCGTGAAATCGGATCGTTCTTTGTTTAATGTACACGTTAAGGCACCGCCACGGTTGACATCTTTAGTGTTAATAAATTTGCTTACCTACCTACTAATGGGCCCGATGGCGCAGATGGTAGTGTTCCTGTCTTGTGCGCTAGAGTTTGTGGGTTCGATCCCCACCCAGGACAAATATTTATAAGACAATGTATATCTTTGTTCTGTGTCTGGAAGTTATATATACATATGTATTTAAGTAGTATATTTGTGATTCCTCTGTTGTTTAATTCGTGCACACAAGTGCTTAAAACGATTTATCACGGAATCAGGTAAATGTATGAGATGTGGGAATTTATTATGTATTATGTACGTCCCTGAAGGGGATAAAAGGGGGCTGCAAAGTTATTATGAAATCTCAGGGCGATACTAGTCTCTTATAAAAATGAAATGGAAATTATATAATATAAATACTGAATTATTGCAGTTTAAAAATTAGATAGTGATACGAATGAGGAGTAATTAGATAAAAGTGTAAGATGATTTCTTATTCCCTCCACTCCTCGCCTCTTTGGTTAATGTCATCAGATCAGCTGTTGAACGTTCACTGTTGGACAAAATGACAAGGGTGGGGAAACTTTGCCCTCGATTACTGCGTGGTAGCAACCGCACAGCGTCGCGAGCTACACGATGAGGAAGCTGCTGTCAATACCCGTCCTGCGTGTTTGAGCTGCGCTGTTTCGAATGGATATACCACCGTGTGTCCCCTCTTACGACACCTGGTACAGCTCCTCTGCTGGAACTCCCCGATATGATAAACCCTTCCATTTTAATAATTTTGTTTTCTATTTTCAAAACACTTCTATTTGCTATTTGCAAACACGCTTGCCCAGCGTAGGCAAGCGTGTTTGCAATCGCAGCAATTATGGGCAAAATTCCCCCTTTCTTGGGGAGGCTTATGTCCAGCAGTGGACCGTCAATGGCTGATATGATGAAATATATATATATATATATATATGTATTCTGTGTCTGGGTCTTGTAGAAATATATGTTTTAGTATTATTTTTAATTTAAGATATATACCAAAGGCTATCTAAAATTACGTATTAAAATTATCAATTTACAAAGAAATCGACTTTACATTCTATCGCTTGAGTCATCGGAACATCTTTTGCAATTCCAACAAAACGAGATGAACTGTCAGACCTTTAACAATATTTCAAAGTGAAGAAAGCGAGCGAAGCCGGGGAGCGTTGTTTACTTCATTCCGGGCGTGTTGACTATTTTAGTACGTGTTACATTAATTCAGGCAATTCAGGTGTTGGGTGGTTCATTGCGTCAGTTAACACTCGCGTGCAGGAAATAACTAATATTGTCGAATTTGTACATGTAGCAATATAAGGCATTTTTTTTCAGACGATGCTGTCCCTGATATATGCGCCAAAGATTGTGGGTTTGATCTCAGACATGACAAAAAATTGTGTTTGTTCTATATCTGGGTGTTCTATATATGTATTAAGTATTATATTTTTATCTCATCTGTTATTTAATGTCCGTAACACAAGTACTTCGTTTTTCATAAATTTCACCTGCATCTCATACATTGACCTGATTCCGTGATAAGTCGCTCAAAGCATTTGTGTTACGGACATCATACAACAGAGGAATCATAAATATACTACTTAAATACATACATTTAATACCCAGACACAAAACAAACATAAATGTCATCATAAAAATATTTGTCCTGGGTGGGGATCGAACCCAGGAGCTTTGATGCTGAAGACAGGATCTCTACCATCTGTGCCATAGGGTATGTCAAAAGCTAAGCTACTTATCTCGGAGTCAGGTCAAAGTATAAGATGTTAATTGAATGTATCAATCGACTCTATGTCTGAGCATTTCTTTGTTGCACTGCGAGGTTGGAAAACTCGCAGCGACAGCCTCCTCCGCACGGGAGAGATCGCAACGGACTATACTAAATCTGAAACAGTACCCTGCGTTTACCGTTAATGTCGCCAGCAGATTAGAATACTATGTACTCTAAAAGCTGTCCAGGTGTGTCGTGAGATGTTGCTAAGGTTTCGAAAACGATAGATGGTGGAATAATCAGAATATCTGTCAGCATCAGAGTATATCGAGAGGAAAGGGCAGTATTCTTATTATGACACTACGTTTTGCAATTATCATTACTTCTGGCAATTATAGGCAAATTATTCATATTCTAGTGAGGCTCTAACCCCCAACATTGGACATCATACGATAAATATAAAAAGTAGAATAGTCCTCCCCTTGTTCCAGAGGTACCAGAATTAAAAATTATTCCGTTATACTTTTATCCTGCTAAGTTGGCAAGATGGTACGCGTCACCGACACCTATAATCGTTCGTGTTCCCATCAGAATATCACTAGCGCGTCGCTAGCTAGCGTTATGCCGTGAGATATCATATCACAAACCTGACGGGGAGAGACTTCAACATAAGGTTAGAGAAAAGTAGACATGCGATGATTTTTGTCAAAGTTTTTTCATTTTCTTGATTATGTAATGGATAATCCATTCATCCATAATATCCATCCATAATAAAATGAATATACATTTCTTGATATTATTGATACTAAAATAAAATCGATTAAATTGATTGAAATTAATATTAACAAGATTAAATACTAAATAAAACTATTCAATCTGGAGTAATATGAACAAGAATACTTCCACGAATATATTATATATATTTATTATCTGGGTTTCGGGGGTTCGGGAATTGCTAATGATTAAAATGTTAATAATTAATGTTGTGAATGTTTTGCGATCTTAATATATGAACAATATTAATTAAATTAATTCTTAACTACTATCTATACTTTTCCGTACAGAGTATATAGTATCAACCGTGTCATTGTAACAAAACGTAAATAATCGAGTTCATTAATACTGCCTAGAAGATTACCGTATCTACAGCAGCGGAAACAAAAACCTTTTCCCTTTTCGCCAGAATCTTCATCTACTACTAATCCTTCTAATCAGCTATCTCCTCCCCCTTCCCAATTTGTCCCCCCCCCCGCCCGTCACTCTCCACGGCAACGTCGATGGCCCGCAACTCGGAGCACAGATTGAGTGCGTCTGTCGGTTATTGTTATTAATTACTTATTTATTGGACTCTACGCCCACGGTACAGACGAGCATGTGCGCTTGGTGTGTGTGAAATGTAGATTAACATCTGGTAAATAATCTTTTTTAATACATCTCTCAGTATGACCAAACATAATGCGGAATTGTGAGAGCGACATTGGGACAGAATTCACATTCATGGATCCACGCAGACAATTAATCGTGAGAACTTATATCGAATATGGTCTGTTGCCATGATGAAAGTTTTGACAGAGTTTCATATTAAAGTTTTCGACGATGGTATACATCACTATTTTTTTTAATGGTCATAAACTTTCACACAACCTTAAGAATATATTTTGTTGAAACACACTCAAATAATAAGCGACATGCATAAAGTCTATCATACCACAAACAATTATATTTGACGACGAATATAAACGCAGTTAGATATTCTGAAGAAAATTGAAAATATCGTTCATATCCCAGACACAAGACAAGTATTCTCCTAACCATGGATGGTGTTAATTGGATTGTTTACAGTAATTGAAGATATTAAGAAATACTTTTTTTCTATTCCAATCAAGTACATACAACTTTAAACTTACGCAAAATCAAAAGCTTTACAAATACAATTGACTTTATGTAAATTTGTGTAAAAACGCCGTGAGGTACCGGTGGAACAGAATAATACCTCCCCGTGTACCAGGAGTCGTAAGAGGCGACTAAAGTACCGGAACCGAAAAATGGCGGTATATCCATCCGAAACATCACAACTAAAATACTACAAGATGGGAATGGGCAGCAGCATCCTCGTCGCAACGTTATGTTCTGCGAGTGCCACCACGTCTGCCCAGCTTGGCAATTATAAGCCAAAAATTCCCCTAACTTGGGATGTCCAATGTCCAACAGTGGACTTTCTATAGCTGGTATGATGACGATGAAATTTATACACAAAAATACCGGCACTTTTTAACACGAGCCCAATCAATGGACCCAATGGGACCCATTTCGGGACGGCTTTAGCAAAACTATTTACAATTTACATAAAACATTAACCTCATATAGCAGAAAGCCCGCCGTCGCTACATCTCTCTCTGCCTGCCCTTGCCAAGCTCGCAGTCCATCTAGAATTGATATAAATAACATGTTGACAAGGCAGGCCGAGCGGCCGTGTCGCAGCCCGATAAACAGCCGGCAGTAAATCGTAAGCGACGCACTACTAACACGAATAGGGTGCCTTAGATACGCCACTCATTTGCACTATATTGATATGAGAATATTATTCGGGCAGAATCATCACGAGACATGTTCGTGTTTTAAACAAGCCCATATTTTAAATCAATATTGGTCACAGGGTGTTGTCCTTTTTGGAGAATACATATTGACTTGGCTGCATCAGATACTGGTTCTGATAGAACTGACAAAATTCACTCATATAAATTTTATCTATCTTTAATCGTTGTTTGTATTAGTGATTCTCGTTCCGAATGGTGTTTAATATATTCTTTAAGAACTTATTGGGCGTCGTCTATTAAACCGAACCTGTCACAGCTGGCGGATTCAGATTTTTATAAATCTAGCTAGAGTCTAGATGAAAGGAAGGTTTCGTTATGAATTCACAGATGGTCTTCCGCTAAATGTAATTATACTAAAGCGACCGTAATAACCAGTTGGGGACTCAATTCACGCGTACCTTAAAACTAACCTCTCGCCATCAGTCTTAATTAAAAGCTAAGTATACTCTCTACTATTCCAGGGATGTTCTCACTAAATATCATTGAAACATCATTAACAACTTAACAGACGTGTTTAAATAATACTGCACTGACAAAGCTTTTCATGAAAGATAAGAGGCACATAACACAAATAAAATATCTATATACAAACTAAGCGTCTTTTTAAGTAAATACAGTATTTAGATCTTACAACCACCGCTGGACATAGCCTGTAAAAGTTTTCTGCGGGAATTCTGGACCCCACGTCGACCATTATGGAATTATCGGGCCGCCCTGTTGTATCTGACCTATTTTATGTGGGTATAAAACCCTCCAATTATCGTTACCTCGGTCGCCTAGTACGACATCTGGTACCCCACGACAAATACAAATGATCAAATAAAATAATTACAAATTAAAAAATCAATTTCTTGTTTTGTGTTAATTGGTTGAAATTATTCCATATATTGAAAATATGCCGCCTCGGACAAATGGTCCCTGATCGAGACATCGTTTCTACAAAAAAATAAAGAAAATTATTGCCTTCTGTGAAATTTTAATCCAGCCCGACGAAGGTATGAACACTTTTCTGATCTCATACCGATACTACGCTAGCCAGCCAACTAGTAAAGTTCCTCACTATTTAACCGAAACACACACGAAGACAGGAGTGTCGAATGTTGCCTCAATAAATCCCCAATAAGCCACTTACGATTCTCCAGCTGAAACAAAAATGGCCAACTACAAACTCCGGCACAGAATATAAATCAGGATTTCCCTCGGGGCGGCGGGATCCGGATCGATCGACGGGAATCGATTCTACAGTCCCGGGATGCAACTTGTTTAGAGATTAGGTTGGGATAAGTATTTCTTTTGAAGAGGAAGTAAGGCAGGTGGGGTGAGAAGGATGTTGTCAGGCATCTCACGCTGTCTTAACTAAGCTACCTCTATCCTTACTAATAATACAAATATGAAAGTAACTCTGTCTGTCTGTCTGTCTGTCTGTAACGCTTCCCGCTTAAACCTCTCAACCGATTATGATGAAATTTGACACAGGTAATCTTTAGACCCTGAGAAAGGACATATCTTATTTTTTAATTCGAAAATTGTAAGGGGTCGAAAAGGGGGATAAAAAGTTGTATGGAAGTAACGCTATTTTTAGAGCTAGAAACTTGAAACTTATTTTTCAGGCCATTCATTTGATATACATAAACATGACATTTAAGGTTTATATAAGTTAAGGTAAAGAGGTATGGTACCCAAAAAAACTATTCCACGCGGACGAAGCCGCGGGCACAGCTAGTTTGTATTTTGATATATATATTTTATAATTAAATATTATTTGTACATTCACATATGGTTCCATCGTAAGGTACCGGCAGAGTTAAATAGTACCAGGTAACGTCAGAAGCGGGTGAGGTAAAAATGCCCTAGGCCTGGCATAATTGCCGTGAGGTACCTATCGGCTGAGTAGAATAGTACCTGCTTCTGTATCAGGTGTGGTAAGAGGCGACTAAAGTGGGAACAGACATATATGATGGCGGTATATCCATCCCAATCAGTGTATTAAACGCACAGGGCAGATGGGCAGCAGCATCCCCGATGCGAAAGCTGTGCTCTGCGATTGCTAAAAGGTTGCCCAACGCGGCAATAATGGGCGAAATTTGTCCTTTCTTATGGAAACCTGCATAGTCCACAGTTGGACATCCAACTGCGGACTTCCAATGGCTGATATGATGATGACGAATAATAATAATAAAAAATAATAATTATTATATTTATTTTCTTCTCCACACTTAAGAATTAATGTACAATAACTTGGTATATACCTAAATAATTGGTTTAAGCTCCATTGCGGAAATATAATTAAATTGCGGTAATTTTTAAATTACTAGGACTTTCTTCCGGTACAACAGTTTGTTTTGTGGCTAAGTGTTAAAAATATATATTTAAGTTTTATATTTGTAATGCCTTTATTGCATTTTATCCAAAATACAGATACTGTAAACTTATCACGAAGTCAGATCAATGCATAGTGCGTTGCGTGAATCGATTTATTTTCCTATATATTTTCACAAACTCCAGTCGTACAAATTCGCACTAGACCATTTGAATATTAAACGTCCAGATCAACGAATAAAGAAAGATTTTATGTCACGTTTGTGTTCCAGTTGACGGGCCGGGCACGTCGACGCTCTAGAAATTTTGCAACATTTACAATTCGTAGTCCCTCGTATTGGCGGTCGATTGTTGAATCGTAAAAAATCTGGACTCCTTTATAAATCTCGTCGTCAGCGATAAACCGCATGTGATCTGCACTTGACACTTTTAAGTGACTTAACTTACATGACGTCACACGATTTGAGGGCTACAAGCAGCGCACCGAAATTTCATCCGACTAGTTCCGTTTTTTTGACAGCCCATTGTGTCCCAAAAATGTTTGATCCAATTATATACAACACCCTAGTCAAATCACACTTGAGTACATAGTTGAAATTTCAACTCTTTACAGAGAATTCAAAATACAATTATAAAAGTATTACTCCACTATCGGTTCCGTACCGCTACAAAATAATTATACAATAAAACAAACAAGACAAAATAAACTAAAATTAATTATTTCAAGAACGAATTACGGTAAAAAGACTATATTATTTTTATAATTGCCTTTGTGTCACTTTCATTACCTATACCTATGTTCTTCTTAATGGATTCGGACGGACAGAAACCTTCCTCGTTCATGCAATTCATCACATCAGCTATTAGAAGTCCACTGCTGGACATGGGCCTCCCCAAGAAAGGTGGAATTTTGTTCATAATTGCCTCGCTGGGGAAGCGTGTAGGCAATCGCAGATCTCAGCTTTTGCAACGAGGATGCTGCTGCCCATCCCCACCCTGTGCACATGAGCAACACTGTATCGGATGGATATGCCGTCCTCTGTCGGTTAAGGCACCTTAGTCGCCTCTTACAACCTAGAACAAGGGGAGGTACTATTCTACTCTACCGGTACCTCACAGCCATGCAATTACTTACCTCTAAACAACTCCTGAACAGTGCACACAAATAAAAATATCGTTCCTCAATTCAACGTTCACCTTCCAAATGGAGCACGCAGCCTGCTCACGAATTCAGCTAACATTTCTAAAAGGCTTCATCTAATCGGATCTCGTTAACTCACCGACCAACCCAGCCAAATGACCGCTCGATTCATACGCGTATTATTTTTAAACTCTTCAACTAATGAAAATTAAGGCCATACTTAACTGGCATTTTCAGAAGCATTTCATTTCTTGACTGCCGGATTTTCAACCTTATTCGCTCCAGCTTAGGGGTTAGGATGTGCATGTCTTGAGGTTAAGTCGCTAATGAAGTTATTTAGATACGTTTGCGACGAGTGCCGTATGAATGGGGAATTTGTATTTCGCGTGCGCCTTTACAAAATATTTTTATTTTGTGTTACGGTACATGTCCCAGACTTAGTGAAGGTAACACCAAATCAAATATACTATACACACATCTAGAGAGATTGTACGAACAGCATTCACGGAATTATGTTTATGATCGTATTAGCAATGTAGACATAAATATAATCTAAGTTTCTCTTGTGAAATCTAAGTAATGATTTTTTTATTAGACCAGATCAACAAACAAACATACAGTTAGTGTGATAGTAAGAGTTACCGCAGCCTATAGACGTACGCAGTATCATAATCTAGTGTTTCAGTCAGTTTTGATTTCAGCAATAAAATTACTGGGTAATACCCTTAAGTTACAAGGTGTTTAAAAAAAAAATTCTTACATCTCATACGTTGACCTGACTTGACTGTGTTACAAACGCCAATAACAGAGGCATCACAAATATAGTACTTAACTACATATATTTAACACCCAGTAACAGAACAAATACAAGTATAATCACATAAATATTTGTGCTGGGTGAGGATCGAACCCACGACCTTTGGCGCACAATATAGGATCCTTCGATGTGCGCTTTCGGGCATTCATGCAGACATCGACTCACGATAAAGGTCTAATAACACATTATCAGTTTCCACTTCTAACCTTCCGTAATATAAAACCTTCATAAACACTAACTATTATTTCCCGTTGTAAATTACAAAATAATTGTCAGTAAAGCTAATATGAATAACGTTGCACTTCTAGCCAACATTCCACGACTCAAAACTGATAAACCGAGCCGAGATAAGGCTATCTAATTATTTAAAGAACCATAAAAAATTATATCGACAAACGTTTGTGAACTCGGCCTATCGAGTGTCGATTTTATCTCGGGATCGATGGTCGCTTCTCGACATCATTCGAGTATCATATTTCGACCTTTACATTTACTCGTAACACTATCACCTACAACAGGTTCGAAACACTACACATACATTGACGAATATCCTTGAGAGCAGCCAACTGCGTGTTATTTTACACAGCAATAGGTAGAGAACTATAAGTTTGTTTTTTTAATACTGGCGATCGTGGTAAGTGTGGGATGTTTTTTTATGTGTACAGAAACATTTGTCAGCGAACTGTCGCCATACATCAGCCGATAGCATCAGGTTGTTGGGACAATGTGGTGCTTATTAATATTTTTGTGGTCGCCCGGTGACGGTTGCGGAAGAATGCGTTTTGGGCATATTGATCGTTTCTGAACCGATAAGTATTACTTGCTGTGAATCTTTAATTTTTTGTTGCGAGAATAAAGAAAAGCTTTTCATCTGCATTTACATTGGTGTCTTGATCGCATATATCTGATGTTTGACAATGTAATCAGTACAGCAGACATAATTTCATAGTTTTTAGAATTCCCGAAAATGGTACCTATCTATCCAACAATTAATCGGTTAGGATAGCATCATCCCCTGCCGCGAAGGCGCGCGCTGTGAATACCGCCCCATCTTGGATATTATGGGTACCTATAAATATTTAGGGAAGACTTATGTCCAACATTAGACATCCGTGTTGATGGTCCATATGATGTTGATAGAAATACATATGAAGAAACAATAAATAATAAATATATATAGGTACTGGCTATAATCGAACAATTTCCTCTGTGCAAAGAAAACGAGATTTCGATGATAATGGAGATCTGATACAAATCACAGAATCGCTTGATGTAAGCAGCATACGGTTAATTTTTTTATAAAATAGTTAGAAAGAGCATAATTTCAATAATGGATACACCAAGAAAAAATTTAATATTGATGGATGAAAGCAACCAGATATGAAGTAAGCACCAAATCAAAGGGCGACTGCATCTGTACGTCAGCCTGACTTATTTCTACGAACAAATTACTGGGTAATGTAACACTTGAATATGAAGAATCGCATTGCGCTAGTCCTTTTTATATTACAAGCAAGTCTTGGCAACGGTGACGCTTACTATCACTATCACTATATAAAAAAAACGAAAACACCCAGACCCAACAAAAGAAAATGTCTATCATATGTTCCAAACGGATGCTCTCAGCCGCCGTGCTTCGGGTCAAAGGTCAGTTTACCTTATTTTTGCACCACACTATCACCATAGGCCTTCGCAAGGAGGTCAATTACGCCGCGTATTATGTTAACGAGTGAGGAGGGACTAATTGTGGGTCCGTGAGTTCCGCGGATTACAGGCACGAGGGCCGCGGACTTCTGATTACACTTGGAATGACTATTCATGAACTTGCCCTCTGTGAAGTCGCTCTTACAGCGGGCACACATGTTCACGAGAGATAAAGGGAAAGTTTATGTAAACGTATATATATCCTTAGTAATATTATATATCAAAAAGTAACTCTGTCTGTTACGCAATCACGACTAAACTACTGGATTGATTTAATTGAAATTTGGTACACGGATAGTCTAAAGCCTTAAAAAGGACATAGACTACTCTTTTATTCGATATAATAGTTGTAAGGGATCGAAAGGAGGGATGAAAAGTTGTATGGAAGTATTGCTATTGTTAGAGCTAGAAGCTTAAAACTTATTATTTAGGCTATTGATTTGTATATATAAATAACAACATAACATTCAAAGTTTATATAAGTTGAAGTAAAAAGGTATGGTGCCCAAAGAAAATACTGCTAGGGGACGAAGTCGCGGGCGCAGCTAGTCTGATATAAAATGAAAAGAGTAAGATGACGCCTGAGTCGATCTTGTTACTTAAAAGATATAAAACGAATACATTATAAGATTTTAAACAGATGTTATATGACTTTTGTTATTTATTATTAGTGAAGCCTTTGTTTCAGTAATGGGTCGTCTGCAAACATTGTTAACATTTATTACACCATTTTTAACATAAATTTATCTTTCATATAAGAGCAGAGCATTTGCTCTTACAGTCTTCATTCCTGATTCCTTCACACAAGCAACACTTCTTCACTGACGAAACCCACTGAAAAAAGAAACTTTAACTATTTTACTACTTACATTAAAATTACTTTTAATTATTCCTTTCTAGTGCACTAGATAAAACTTGAATGGCACCATAATCTTAAATCAATATAAACTCGTGATTGATATCAAGCTTAGACCAAATTCAATTACAGCGCGCGAAATATGACATGAAATGGCCGAGATAATTATGCAAATATCGCGCTGCCTGTTTGATATTAAGGTTTAATGACGTGTACACCTCACACTCAACCTCGTTTATAGCACACGATACTGATAAATATAATAATAATATTAATAATAATAATCACACAACATCACACACATTGATCTAATTCTTAGCTATGTCGCTTAGATATATCTAATAAATCAGTGCTTTTACAGCCTGGAAGAATATTTTTAAAATAATAGGACACAAATGTAATGTATAAATAAATATAAATAATAGTATCTATTATGTATTTAATGTATGGAAAAAATCAATCAATACATATTGTTATTATAAAATATGTTAAATATAAGAAGATGACTATGGACCATGTTATGTGAATTTTTAACATTATTTTAAGAAGCTCTGTATACTAACATTTGCAAACAATATGCAAATATAAATAAAGCAATTGTGTTAGGGACATCAGACAGATGAATCCCAAGTACTAAATACATTTTAACATCCAGGCACTGAGCTAACACAAATATCCATCATATAAATGTTTGTACTGAGTAGGATTCGAACCCACGACCTTTGGGGCACAAGATTTATCACTACCAGTTTCGCCATCGGACTCGTCTTTTTGGTAACTTACTTGATTGTATATAAGAACACGCGTAGTTTGGTTGGTTTAGTTGAGGATTTCTCTATAAAAGCTGGTCAAAGATCGAACCTTTTTGAAGATTCATCCGCTTTGAAATTAAGAAGAAAATCATTACACGAAAATTAATCGCCGGCCTATTTCTATTTAATTTAATTGACTAACGATATTTCTAACTGCCACATAACATAAAACATTATTTCCAACCCAGGTCTACCCTAAATCAAAATTTACCTTAAATCCAGGTAATATACCATATTTATATCGCATAGTCTAAAAAGCATTGCCGGCTTAATACCCGCATATTCCATGTTTCAACACTCCACTGCATAAACAAACCTGCACCTTTAATGAAAGTAAATTTGCACCCTATATCCTGTAATACAAGAATTATTTTCACAGACAATCTTTAATCACACTAGTAGGTCACCAGCTGTTGAAATTTCACACTTATTACCCAGTCATTACAGATGGTATTGCTGTGTGGCTCAAAGTAAAGGTGAGGTAGGCTGAGATAACTCTAGGCTGACAGAATTAGTTCTTAATCAGCTGATTTAATCTGGCCGGTTGACGAGGTTGATAGCGAGGCGGCTCGTCAATCTGGACCGGCGTCAGGATCAGTCCCTAGGCCGGCGTGATTAAGTGCTAGATAGCTTAGTAACCCATAGTGGCGCCTGCTTACGAAACCAGCAAAAGCTGAACCAGTATGATTGCTGAATAGCTGATTCTTGCAGATTTTCTGGCGTCTCGCGCTTTAAACTTGCTTAGTTTTAAGACCCGTCTGGCGCCGGCAGACTAGTTTTAAGGTTTCCCAATTACCTATATATTCAAATGACTCTTATAATCCTGTAAGATCAACAAGGTCATCGGTTATTTTGAGAAATTTATAAAAATTAGTAAATCTATATTTTTGTTAATCATTTGAAGCCTCATCCTCATATTCCCCCCCAAGATCCTCATACTGGATAAGAAAAAAAAATATTCAGTACGCAAAATCTTTATACCTAATAACTAACTTCACTTGTTCACTTAACAGCCCAATCTTCAAACTTCAAAGAGGCGAACACTTAGATAAACTTCGTTTTAAATCCGTTGAAAAAATAGTTTCATTTCTCTCATGACACTAACTCGCGATGACGCAGGTAAAGATTTAAAGCAAATATAAATATTTAAAATATAATTTTAATACCATAGATTAAATTCAGTTATTTATATTTTATTCAATATATTTTATCAAATTTATTCCGGCCATTTTTTCAAACATTAGATTGGTACTTATAAAATGCTTGAATAAAAAGCGTAGTATATCAGGTTTCCGATGTATTCAATTCAAACTTTATTATCACATCGATGAAGTAGACGTTTATACCACGAAAGAAAACTAAACGGCTTATGTAGGTACACTTTAGTAATTTTCAGAAACAGATTTCGCTTTAATTGGAGCTAACACTTGTTGACTTTGGTTATCACACGACGGCGCCACAATTATAGCCCGACATGACCTAGTGACTGGTCAGTCTAGATTCTAGATAGACTGTTCACATTAGAACGATAGTCATGTGTTATCTTTCTAAACGATACGAAAAAAGTCGCCGCATGTCAAAGGTCCTCAAGATAGCTATTCTGCGAATATTCAACGTACATCGATAAAACAATCTTACAACATTAAATTCTTCCACTAACGAGAATATTACAAATGCGATAAACAAATGGCAGTGTCAAGTTTGTATTTGCCTTAAATTATAGTCCAGTTTCGAACTCGAAAGTTTTGGAGTAACAGAAAATTAGATAGTCTTTGTAGCCGCCCTCGAAATTTATCAGCCTTTAGGAAATCTCTCGTAAGTACACCGGCGCGTCCCAATACTAGGCGATTACTCGAGTCATTACTTTCCACTCAACGATCGCCCATTCAAACTTCACCGTTTAACTGGTAAACTTTAACTATTAAACCATTAATCTAGAAATTCTCCGAAGTCTCGGCCACGGCGGCCATTTCGCGTTTCCGCGACGCAAGATGGCGTGCGCGCCGAAACAAAGCGTGGCGCACGTGTGCGTCGTTAAATCGAGAGTTTCCTGAAACGTGTGTTTACAAATAATAACTTACCAACCTTATTATCGACGCACAGCCACTAAAACAGAGTAAAACCATAATACAGCGTCGACACATAGGCAAATGTATCGACAAACATCATTTTAAAATCAGGAATGTCTATTTGCATATTTAAATAAATACTACATCTGTTAGCGGAATCCAACACTTTGATATGCAAAACCAGTGAATAAATAAAACATATTGTCAGCCAAACACGATGTTAATATGGGGTTACACAAAAATGTTAAATCGGATATTATTTTCGCCAATAAATATTATATGTTGCTGACCTTTATGAATCATGCGTAAGCTTTATACAGAAGTAATCAAAGGAAGGAGAAGGGCCCAGCGCGAGCCCAGCGGAACGCCACAGTAGAAATGTTCAAACAAATACAAATGCGCTTGTTGGATTGTGAGAATTGATATTTATGGTGGAAAAAAAGACGCCCCGCCGCGCGACAGCTGGGCCCGAAAAAATGAAGGGCCGAGACAAAGTATCGCTTTTTGACATCCACCACCGCGGACGGAAACTGCGGGACCTAATGGATTCATAAAACTAACAAAAAATTAACGGCCTGACTGACTTGGAATTTGTGAGCTGGGCCGTTGATTATTGCACTGATATAAAACTTGGATTCACTTCTTAATCAATAAAATAACCCACGTTCAAAACAACAAATAATGTTTACTTTACTCTACTTCACTAGCACCTGCATCTAAAATATTTATTCTCATTATAAAATACCTACCATATTCTTTGTTATAAAAACAGTGTGGCAGTTTGACGGGCCTGGTGGCGCAGATGGTAGTGATCCTGTCATGTGCGTCAAAGGTCGAAGGTTCGATCCCCCATATCTATGTGATGATATATATGTTACCGGACAAACCCGATTTCAGGACAAACCAGTTTTGCCTAGGCGAAACCAGTTATTCCTATACGCGATAGGATTAACTAGTATAGCCTAGTTCAAACTAATTTGTCCTAAACCCGATAGGATAAACCAGTTTAGGCTAGTCCAAATTAATTTGTACTAAGCCCGATAGGAATAACCAGTTTAGGCTAGGCCAAACTAGTTGATCCTGATATAAATACGCACACTCCAGGATAAACTGGTATGGTCTAGTCTGAACATTATAGTATATCTAGAAAGTCAAAATAAATACCTAACCTAACCTAACCTAACCAACCATACCAGTAACCATACCAGTACCAGTAACCATACCAGTACCAGTAACCATACCAGTACCAGTAACCATACCAGTACCAGTAACCATACCAGTTTATCCTAAAGCGTGCGTATTTATATCAGTACCAACTAGTTTGGCCTAGCCTAAACTGGTTTATCCTATCGGGCTTAGTACAAATTAGTTTGGACTAGCCTAAACTGGTTTAACCTATCGGCTTTAGGACAAATTAGTTTGAACTAGGCTATACTAGTTAATCCTATCGTGTATAGGAACAACTAGTTTCGCCTAGGCAAAACTGGTTTGTCCTGAAATCGGGTTTGGCCGGTAACATATATATTTGGCCTGTGTCTGGGTGTTAAATATATGTATTTAAGTATTATATTTGTGGTTCGTGTCGTACTCAAGTGTTTTAAGCGACTTATCACGGAATCAGGTTTGTGGGAATTTATTTAAAAACAGCGATTTCATCACCAAGTCACATTGCATAAGTATGATTGTTTTGCGTGTAACCCTTTCACCACACAACCAGATTACCACGCTATCGAAAGCTGTCTCATTATAGTTATAATACCTCATTGTATCCACCTCATTACAAAGTTAAATGAGATGTGTGCGTTCATTGTCGGAGCTTGATTCGTCGCGCTAATTACGTGCACCGGAGAAACTTCCCACCGACGGATATCCCACTGCTTGACACCACTGCGCCACTCTGAACCCCTTCTAATTGGTATAAGTTTTTGTCAGTTGACACTTGTTAGCCAACTCGGTGAGTGAACGTATTAAACGCTTCGTATCTACGAATTGTAAGTTCACTTACTGCTACGATCGATAACCTACCTACCACCGAACTTTGCTATAAAGAGTATTTAAATAACACAGGGCAACAAAAAACATCTTTTGAATGATGCCTAAGACATTCATCATATCAAGCCATTAAAAATCCACCGAGAAATTAGGGTTATGTTGCCCATAGTTGCCGCTGACTTCGCGACGGGTATGTCGCTGTGCATTTTAGGCACATTGTTGTGGATTCATCTATTCATTCGCTATCTGTCAGTTCTGGTATCTTAGTCGGCACTTACGACACAGGGGGAGGTACTATTTTACTCTGCCGGTTCTACTCACGGCTTAATATAATTCTTATCCGATAACTATTGTCCAAAAATATAGATTCAGTGCCAAAGACCTCTAGGACATAGAAAGGACTTGTAATTTTAACCGTATACTTGGGGAGTATGGTGGAGGTCCTCCCCAAGTAATGTCGGCATTCAAGCTTATTAAATAAAAATAAACTCTGAAGCCTGTCATGAACGAATTTCTCTAAAACCTCTCTATTAACGACCATATAGGATACCCGGCATTAGGATGAATTTCTTTCCGAAGCCGTCGCGATTACCTAAGACTACTTAATATGCATTATTATTGTTATATAACCTTATAAATAGACGCCCACTTCACAACATATATTAAATTATACCAATTTATTTTATTGCTTTATATGTCTCGCCATAAAATATAATAATCACTTATTTAACGGATATAATAAACATTTGTTTTAACTAATATTGTTTCAGGGAGTAGAGTTGTAAATGTTGTCGATTAATAAACGAGGAATGACTGTCTACTTGCTATATAACATTATCGATAGAGTAGAATAGTACCTCCCTCTGCACCAGGTGTCGTACGAGACGACTGAGGTACCAGAACCGACTGATGGCGGTATATATGGATATACCGCCATCAGTCGGTTCTGGTACCTCAGTCGTTTAGGATGACCTAATTAGTGAAGCTTAAATGGGGAGGGCGCTGGCGGGCAACAGCATCCCCATTATTAAAGTTATGCTCTGCGATTGCTCAGTGCGGCAATTATGTGAAAATCCCCCGGATCTTGGGGAGGATCTACGTCCAACAGTAGACTTCCAATGGCTGATGATTATAACATTATATCATAAAACTGTACATAAATAAAGACGTTCCAGTTACTTATTTAGTTTTTATTTATTACAGATCGATCCAGTTTTTTTCCGTGTCAGTTTAATGTAAGTATTTTTTATCTATAATCTATACTGATTGTACTATAAAGCTGAAGAGATTGTTTGTTTGCTAGTTTAAACACGCTAATCTCAGGAACCGTTGGTCCCGATTTGAGAGTCATGTGCATGCGAATGGTTATCAAATTATATTATAAACATGAAAATGTCTATCTTTTTGTTTGACACTTACAGCTTAATCGTAGAATAGATAGGATAAACTCTAGGAATGAACTTATACTACATTTAACACTGATTAAGTTCCTTCAGGACGCATTATAATAAATCCGCGATCAGATTGCACTAAATAAAATCTTATTCAAATAGAGACAAAGAGTATACCTAACATTGCGGGCACAAAATTATCGTCATAGCAGCCGTACACGTAAGTAACGTAAGTCCACTGCTGGACATAAGCCTGCCTAAGAAAGGAGGAATTTGGGCATATTGAGCAATCATCATGGCATTCGTTAAGGTGGGCAGACGTAGCAGCAATCGCAGAGCATAACTTTATGACGAGAATGCTACTGCATAATTCGGTCCTGTCGCATATTAATTACACTGTTTCGGATGGGTATACCGCTATCTGTCGGTTCCGACATTTCAGTCATACCTGACGATACCTGGTACAGATGGAGGGTGCTATTCTCCTCTGCTGGTACCGCACGGCACCACTTAGTATTCGATAAAATGATAAAAAAAATAATTTTGACGGGCCCGATGGCGCTGATGGTGGTGATCCTATCTTATGCGCCAAGGGTCATGGATTCGATCCCCACCCGTTTGTTCTGAGTTTGGGTGTTAAAATATTATAGACTTTATGAGAATATGAGGAGACTTAGCTTGGAGTCAGGTCTATGTGAGAGATGTGGTATCTCCTCTAAAGAGGGTTTCGTTGGCGACTACCGCGGACTATGGCCAACCAATAGACACAGATAATTAATATATGCTAAGTGGAAAATATACCGGAGGCACTGGAAGAGGAAAAGGAATTTTCTTTTGATGCGACATGTGTTTAGTATTGTGACTTTTAGAAGTAGATTGTTATTATTATTTATTATTACTACTTGTAACTAACAGCTCTAATTAAGGCCCGAACTATTACGACCGGTCGCTTCTGAATGTCATACGCCATTTTATATAGCTGTTGTCCAGTTAATATTGAATACTCGGCCGGCCTTACTCAAAGGCCGGTGGACGTCAATTATAGACTATATAAAGTAACATGATATGAGTGCATAAACTTTTAATTAAGTTTGATTTATGTGACTCCTTTGTATTGGAATTGGTACTTTGTCATTGTTAATTGCGTTCAGTTTTTAAGAGCTATGAACGCGAAAGTGGTGCCAGAACCGACAGATGGCGGTATATCCAACCGAAACAGTGTAGCTCAAATGCAGAGGGTGGGTATCGGCAGCAGTATCCCCGTCGTGAAAGCTGCGCTCTGCGATTGCCAACACGCTTGCCCACCGCGGTAATTACGGGCAATACTTTCCCTTTCCTGGAGAGGTCTATGCCCAACAGTAGACTTCTAATGGCTGATAGATATGCCCGCAGTTTCACCCGCGTAAGTTGAAAATCAAGGTTAGTCTATGCTCCGCTCTTGTTAGTCCTAGCGTATAACTGTATAGTTAAATCATAATTTCAACCTTCAATAATTTACTTGGTAGTGTGGCATAATATCCTTAATGTTACAATGTTGGTAATGCGTTAGTGATTTTCTTGTGACATTGCCAGCGTCTATAGGCTGCGGTAAAGCTTACTATCACGCAAACAATGATATTTTGTCGACCTGATCAAAAAAAAGAAAAAAAATGCTCGTATCTAATAGGGAGAAGGAAAATCGCCGTACTGTCTTGTTTAGCAAAATTAGGGGAGCGGAGTGAAGGCGGGCGGGTGGACAAGTGGGTCGTGAATCATTATTTACTATCATAATCACAAGGCGGCTCCGTTCGAGGAAGGTTCCGTTCGAGCCGCACCTTGCTACCACCTCGGATACTCCTATTTGCATACAAATTAATTCTGCCAAAACTAATAGTGGACACCCGAACTGCGGTACTGATCCCATATAGTAAATATAAAAGCGATAAATAATGAGATGAGTCGCATAAAACACTTGTTTTACGGACACCAGTCAATAGAAGAATCACAAAATTATACTACTTGAATACATATATCTAACACCCAGACACAGAACAAATACGTACAAGCGACATATCACGGATTCAGGTCAATGTATGAGATGTTGTTGGAATTTACTATCATCTGCACGATTTTGCGCGTGTTACCTTTTCACAACTAAACTCGAATTATCTAAACGAAAATTAACACTGAGATAAATTATTTTATGAGAAAAAATATTACCCAAGATGAAGTTCTAAACTACTTAACCGTTAGGATGATTCAATTTGAAAAATCTCACGATAGTTTCTAAATTTGTTGTCGCAATGTTTTCTATATATATAAGGAAGTTTTCTATATATAAAGTTAAGACAGGACAATGTCTGCTATGTCAGCTGGAGACAATTATTGGCAACTAAACTCTAAAGCATAGTAATTCTAAGAAAGATGTAAGGGTGTGGCCTGTTTGATAAATAATTCGGCCGACAGTACTATAAGACTCTGCAAGTCTATCTAAAAGTCACAAATCTCTGAGTTTATCTGTATATTCCTTTAATCCAGCAGTTACAAAATTACAGATAACTTCTAATTAATTATTAAATGTTAAATTTTTGCCGTGAGGTACTGGCAGAGTAGAATAGTACCTCTCACAGCATCAAGAGTGGTAAGAGGCGACTACGGTACTAGAACCTTCAGATAATAGTATATTCATCCGAAACAGAGCAACACAATGGCACAGGGGATGGGCAGCGGCATCCCCGTCGCGAAGGCTGCGCTCTGCGATTGCCAGCACGCTTGCACAGCGAAACAACTATGGGTAAAGAACCTTTCTTGCAGAGGCCTATGTCCAGCAGTGGACTTCCAATGTTGTTGTTGTTGTGATGATGATGTTATTATTTTTACACATGACGATCTTGTGATGATTTACATATGCCTGTATACTTACGCACAAAATTCTAAAGATTTGACTAATCTAACCGCACGCAAAATCCTTAAGCGGTTCTACGTAATCATACGGATGGATTCATACATTTAATTATCATTCCACGAAGTCTGTGATATTAGTTCAAATGCCATATGTTGATACAAAGCTAAATTTGTTTTTTATTTTATGAAAAGTTTAAATTAAATAAACTAATTTAGGTACACTACACCTTATGTATTGGCCTGACCCTGTGACAAGCCGCTCAAAGCTATTGCCAACAAAGCGTCATACAACAGATCAATTACATAGAGGTATAATACTGAGATACATATAAATAACACCCAGACACAGAACAATTATAAATATTCATCCTATAAATATTTGTTCTGGCTGGGGATCGAACTCACGACCTTTAGGGTACAAGATAGGATCACTTCCACCTGAGCCATCAGGCGCCCTAATAAATTAAAAAGTGCTATATTTTCTCGGAGTAGTTTTTATATCGATGGGCCCGGTGGCCAGAATAAATATTTGTATTTAATATTTTCTAAAATTTACGCGTTCACTACTGATAATAAGACGACTTTTTTAACCGCGTTTTAAACTCGTTAAAATTTTTATGTCTGAGTATTAAATCTAATTATTTAAGTATTATATTTGAGATTCCTATATTGTGTGATGTCCGTCACACGAGTGCTTTAAGCGATTTATTACGGAGTGAGGTCAATGTATGAGATGTTGTGTAAGTTTGTATGAATTTATTATTATAATTTGCTCAAAAAGAAGATATTACGAGGACCCGCTTAACTTGTTCGCAACAGACTTGTTTAAGACAACTGAACTCCTCTAAATATAGCGGGGTATTAATAATATCAGCATAATGGTATTTGGCGTCATATTAATTTTATTAATAATGTTTACTAAAATTTCACATTACAGCAAATTATGCCAAATCAAAAATTAAAACAAAAACCATTAAACAATTTAAAAACTTTTTTGACAGCTGTCATTGCTTGACACTTTTTCATGTTTAAAACGATCGCATCTTTTTGATAAAACGTTTAATACCGCCATTACGTAGACTTATTAATTCATATTTTAACAACAATTATTTACAATTGTTATCAATTATTACAATGGTGGATCAAGTCTAAAATAAAAATACCCATCACTTCGCTATTGGTACACATCAACTATATACAACAAATGCTAAATAAAACCCCATAAATGTTTCGAATTGAGCACAATAACCGAATGAAAGGGTGACCTAGTAGATTTCGGGACGGTCGATTAAGCAAGGATTGGACAATGAGACGAGGGTGACGCCATGACGAATGCATTTGTGACAACACAAACAAACAGCCCACGCTATGGGCGGACGTTTTGTTTCCGAACTGCGTTCAGGAACGGTGTTCGGCGGAGAGGTACCTTGTAACTGGTTTATGACATTGTATTTGTTCCAGCTTGATATTTTGTTTGTGCTTGATATCGAGAACTGCAATAATAAATTCACACATCCAAAACATTAACCTGACTCTATAAAAGTCATTTAAAATACTTACGTTACGGAAATCAGACACAAATATACTACTTAAGTATATATACTTAACATCGAGACAGAACAAACACATCATCAATATCATCGACCGTACACGACCTTTAGCACATAAGATGGGATCACTACCATCTGCGCCATCAGGCCCGTCATGATAATGCTTTATGAACTCAAAAAAAATAACGAATTTGATCAATTTAAATTTTTTCTAGGAAGCTATATTATGACAAAAGATATGAAAGAAGAGTTCAGGAGTGCCGCTGCACGCGACAAAGGAGGTGGCATATTTTAAACTCAATGCACCCCATTATTCGCAAATATTATTTGATCTATTAAATGCTAGTGCACCAAGCTTTATTCTCGTTTTCCTAATGCATAATAATTTCGATATCTTGTACAAGTAACCGTATACTAGTTTACATATATATACACTAAAATCGCGGTGGAAATCTAGAAATTTATTGTGAATGTAAATTTAATTATATTTACATGTGGGCTGTGTTTTTTGTGCCAACGATCTGGGAGCCCCGCTGTTTTACTGTCCTCGTTAGCTCAGAGTTTACTATTAATTTTACGCGTCCTTGTGATAATATTTTGAATTCCTGGTGTTACTCGGTGGGTAGTCCTCTCGGAGCAAGCGGCAACGCAAATAGTGTAAAGGATTATTTTTATTTAAATTTGCAGAGCGTTGTAACTCGTTCATTTAACTAGATTTTTATAATGATAAGCTAAGTATACAATTTCTTATAGACATAATTTTACATTTAATTTTGAGTTTGATTTTTAGGGCTAACGCTGCATAGGTATTCTTACAAATTACGTTTAAGGATGCATGAAAGTAGAATGACTGTACAATTATATAGAGTGAAAGCGAGTGGAAGAGTTCGTATGAAACATCTTAATTACCTCTTCTACCTATTAATGGACTAGGTAGAAGAGGTATTAAAGAAGGGCCAGGTGAGAAGTACCAAGAATAAACGAGCATGTATGAAAGTACTAATGCGAAAGAGGTATACCAAGATCGTAGCAAGTGAAGATCCACAGTCTCTGCCTATCCCGATGGAACACAGGCGTGATGTATGTACATTTAAAGAATTGATATAATCGAACTCGAATTTTAACCGTTAATAAACACTTACTATAAATCTTGTAATGTTATCTGTAAGGCCCCGTGACATGTCCTTCTAAGGTTTCAAATAAAGTGATTCCACAAATTAAACTATGGTAGTGCACCAAAGTAGAATGACAGTCGGGTCCCCGGGGAGCGTCCGCCGTCGGCTCAAGATGTTTGGTTTTACAAATAGTCGTAGGCCGCGCCACCCACGGCAACCGATGTCACTGCTGTTATTGATCATAATCGCCTCGAGGAATGTGGAAATGTAAATAATTGCTTCTAATGCTTGTGGGCTTTGTGTGTTGGGGGACGCGGTAACTGTTTCTAATTAGAAAAACATCACGAGGTTGGATGTTGTATGAAATATGTGACTTTAACTGCTTTTGTTCAAAGAGGAACAACTATTAATGTTATTTTTTTTTAAATATTATCCTTTTTGAATCCGTTTTATTTCGTCAAATATATATCTGTCGCTATTATCAATTGAATTAGTCGATTGCCGTATCGGATGACAAATTTCACGCGCGATTTAAACAGGTTGCATCATTATAGCTGTCAAAACCGCTGGCCGCCACCGGGGAGGCGTCGTTACGACCGTCTCCAATAACTATATTTTACAATTTTAATACAGATTAGAATCTGCATGCATAATGCACGTAAAAACGCAGAGGTGCGCGCGCGCACCCGGCCTGTGCCCACGCGCAACCATTGTCCCCCACCCACAGCCAGGCTCGCCACCTCACACCGCACTGCCGTCATTCGCGCGTCCAACTTCATCTTTATCTACATTACAATACGGTGTATGACGACCGTAAACCGATTTATGTCAAGTTACCACAAGACAAACTAGCTTCTTCCAACCGCATCTCACGTTTTGACTTCTATCTTCAAGACTTTAAGGATATGTTACCAGCAAATGTCTTATGGTAAGTAATGTAAACTAAAACGAACAGACGCCATTCACGTCCTGTCGGGAACATAAACATTGCGTTAAATAAATCATTTGGGTGCATGTTTTGTGACGTCTATATTTTTAGACGGGGTGGTTGTCATAGTTTGTTTTGTGAGTTCGTAAAAATGTGTTCATTACTAGATGCGACTTTGGGAAATTTAAGGAGCCACTTGAGTTCAGGCTGCATCGCTTGTTAATCGAGTGACAAAGAGACTTGCAACTTAAGCATGACAGTACAAAGAAAAAATACAATTCAATACTTGTGACATAAATTTCCTAAAAAGTTTCGAATTTTAATCGTGGTGTAGATTTGAACTATTTGCATATAATATTCAATTAATATGGTCATAAACCTCCTTAAATATATCTGCCAGAAATTATTTCTGATATCTGTGCAGTTCTTCGTAATTCGATTACCAACTAATACGTCACTTCACCCAAAGGTTATCTGTGTTTCTGAGTAATACAACGATTTACATTTAATGAACCAGTAGGATAAACAACTGGTAGATAAGCAGCAGACATTACGCCAACAACCAGCGCTTAAGTCGTTGTGATAATTAAAATTTAGAACTCATTAAACGTGAGGCAACTCTTATAAAATAGCCGTTAAGTTTTTACTGCACGGTATAAAATGGCAACACTGACAAATCCACCTCATACTGAACTCTCATCAGCACGCCCAATGAAGACCGTAATAACTACACGATTAACTCCCTCCTCCGATGTAGCTGCGCCTGCGCAGGGCGCGACGTAAACGATCGACAGGCTAACCGCAGTGCCACGCCGTAAATAACATTTATCGGTTTATATTTAAACGTTTTTAACTATGGCAACGTTATACCGTGTGTTTTATGGTGTTTTAATTCATCATTCATTTGTTGGCTCCGAGAGTTACGTAACATAGCATTAAGTTTTTCAGTTTTAACTGAATACCTATGTATAAATTAGCCGTAGTATTCCGGCAGAATAGTACCTTCCTTCGTGCATGATATCTTAAGACGCGACTAAGCTCCCGGAACCAGACCGTCCGGAACAGACATAATTATCCAAAACAGTGTTTTAATAAAGCAGCATCCCTTATCGTGAAGCATTGCGGAATTTTACTTCCCATCAGCGTAGCCTGGATCTCACCACGCATATCCGGACTTAAGGTATTGGTTTCTTCATGAAGACTATGATTTGTTTCGTAAGTCGTCCGGACAAGGTTTTTACTTGGCAAGCAAGTAGCAAATGGCAGTAAGTCGATAATGACAATCGAAAGAGACGGGATTGATACAACCTAGCAGTGTCCTAGAGACATTTATTGCCATCCGGGCCCGAGAGTTATGGCTGGCTCGCAGAAAGTTCGCCTTAAAACTACTTTTATTTACTGGCAACACTCCAGGCAGTAAAGGAAGCCGGCCGACGTATCTGGCGACATTAATTCATTCATTGCTCAGCTAAAAAACATCATATTTTTCCGATAATGGCATATGTCGCCGCCAGCGCCCACCATAAATCTAGGGAGATATGGCGCTAATGATATTGCACTATCTCCTCCGAGTGTGAGTTACAGTTATTTTTTTATAGCTCAAATGTGATAAAACTACAAGTCAAGAACAGTAAACTTATTGGTCATTTATAGTATTATATATATTGTAGGTATATAGAATATTATATTAGTATTGGTAGTTAGTCTATTTCAGTATTGTTTTACAGTATTATTTTGTTGGCAAAATCATTAATAATTTTGATATGAGTTAAATTCTGCAACAACAAATTTCCTTATTCCACGTCTTCGCAATAGTTTCGAAGTTAAAAGCTTTCACCATTTAGTTACTATATTGGTATAACTCTTCTTCATATCTGATTATTGTTTCTTAATTGTAACTAAACAACTAATGCTTGTTGATCAGAAAAAAACTCACTAACAGTCTGCTTTGTCCGAAGCGAGGTTACGACTAGTTATTTAAAAAGACTTCCTCGTTGCAACATCCATCGCATGTAAAGAGTGCTTAATATCCTTGCACCGTTCCTTTTACTGCTTATACAACAGTTGTGACATCTCTATCAATAGGGCATATGACCAATGAAGGTTCAAACCCAAATTTGCCATTCCGAGATAAGCCCACAAAAAATGTTGTGTCAACAGAGAATACCGGGTAGGCTTCGATGCCTTTGTTTTTTACGCCGGTTGCCCGAAGATTTATGGGAGTGACAGAGTCAATTTCATGGCGCGTCGTGCAGAGATACGGGCCGAATGGTTTATGATGGAATTTGGCATGGCTTTTAGCTTCAAATTGTCCTTGAGTAAACATTTTACCTGCCAATTGTGATGAATCGGTTCCGCAAGCTGAAAGCATTGACCATTCCAAGAATGCAATTTATCGGAGATTTATCCGGGAGTAGAGACGCGGTGTTTAGTTGTACAATTTGAAGTGAGTTAGAATGGACCATGGGTAATGGATCGGCCAAAACTGTACTACTAAAGCTGAACGCGGTCAGTGACTTTGGGCGACGGTTGGTGATCGAGCAGTCTGGAATAATTTGGTCCGATCATTTTAGAATATCAAAAAAAATAAACTTACGTAGCTAAATTATCGATTACAACTTGACACATTTTAAGTACGAACATAATTTTGTATCACATTGTTTATTGTGCGATCCAATTAGTAATATTAAATAATACAAGATAAATGGTTCATGATAAAAACTATAAACATTATGTCACTTGTTTAATCAAATACGATTCTATTAACATTTAAAGTTGAGTGTACAACGGCGGCCCACAGCATTCGAGCTGCATTTTTATTAGATCATTGAATAAAAAATGCAGCTCGAATATGTACCGCAAATCATGTTTACTGCCCGCGTTTTATAGTTATTGAAAAGGGACATTTACACGACCTTCATACCCATAAATGTTTACTGATACATTCGACATATGCAATTCTGAACAAGTAAATAATTTTACATATCTTAGTAGATTGCTATATATATTCTTTAAGACTAGCCAAGACTGCTTACTTGTCTCCCTCGAGTTCCTCCTCTGAGTAACCTGCAATGCCAAACCCAAATCAATATGTCATATATACCTCATATCAACGTAATAATCTTACCGTATCAAAGTAAAGGATATCTATGTGCATTAGTAATTAATATGTCACCGACGCACCCTCGCCGGCAGCCGTTCGAGGAAGCTCGACTCGACTAATATTATCATTCTGAATATCTCGCGCTGCCACTGCCGATTCCATGAAGCGCGTTTTTTATTTAGTGTGACCGCGTATCGCGTCACTTTTACCACGCATTTCGGTTTTTGCTCTATCCTTTCTACAGTATCCTGTTTCGAGCACCTGTTGCTGTGACGAATGACTATCGGGAATGTTGGTGGAAATACGCCATTGTTGAAATAATATCTCGACATCAACTCTAGGCTCGACTCCGAATATAAGTCGATCGTTTCATCTCGCCAGTTATTTTTAATAAACCTGCACATATTATAAAGGAAGACTTTTATTCTGCCTCTTAGTTTCTATCCCTTTTTTCATCCGGAGGTTATCTGGGTTAAATCTCTGCGACAAAAGCAACCATTGTAGAAATATCTTGCTTGCGATGTCTTCGCCCTGAAATGGTAGATTTTCAATTAAGTATTAGTATTTATTAACGCACGCATTTTTATTTTATCACCAATTAAAAACTAATAACGCAGCTGTTTTTTATGGATAGCGACTTATGTCGAATTAGTCTTATTTCATTTATTTGTTTGTAGTACCAATTACTTTTTGGGTCATGGTCAATGGGTCATCTTTAATCTAAATTTCCAAAACGTTTAAACTCTTGTTACAAAAAGTAATAAATCGATGTCTGGACCAGGCTTAATACTTAGTTTGATTAATGTATTGTTATTTTTGGCATACCAGCCCCACATCGCTCGGTGGACGGAACATCAATCTCCGCTAATGCCGAGCTGCGTTGATAGCGACAGCTCAGAGCGCGCCAAAACACGAGGCGCCACGACCTGTTAGCTTTCCCTTTTTGATTTTTTTTAAACATACCCGTGTCTCACTCAAGATATTTGTCGCATTCCGGTTCCATCCAATTACGGAATCGGGAGCTCACGAATGAAGTACAATCGATTCGGATCTGTCACGAAGTTCGCGGGCTCGTTTAAATGAGAGATCGATAAGTGCGGGCTCCGGATTTAATTGAACGTGGCGTGTCGTTCGTATTTAATTGGGGAATGGAATGGATTTTTAAAACAATCGCTCCTACGTGCTGTGGTACTTATTAATTAAGGGTAAAACTTTTGAATGCTCAATCAGGAGGTATTACATTTTTATCAACGCTCACGGGTGCCTCTCATTATCTGTCGCCACATTTCGGGGCTCGGCCGTGGAGTTGGCGAGCGTAGGTGGTCCGATCCTTCCTAAGTCAACACTTCTCGCTGTGCTTTTGTCGGGAGGCCATTGTCAGTTCAGAAACAGACCTCCACTGCGATGCCACCGTCGTCGCCGTATAAAACCTCCGGATCACTTGTATGAATTAAGAACGCTCGTAAACCGCGTCTATAAAGTTCTGTTTTCGCAAGATTGGTGAAGCATATTTCGTACAGTTTTACGACGCCATTATCATACGCAAACGTCCAACGCCTCAGCCCGGCGGTTGAGGCGTTGGACGTTCTGTCTGGGCGAACTGTGGGCTGCCGCGTCACAAGTGATATTGTTGGCATTGTGAGAGCCCTCGCAGACCATATTTGAATTTATATAGAGGTTCATGCGTGCTTGGTGCGGTGCGCCCACGTTATGAAGGAATGCCGAAGGATGCCATTGTTCAAGCAGCTGTGAGCTCTGTACTCTGTTTTGATAGACATATATTTAAATATTATGAGATTAAACCGATAGTTTAACAAAAGTTCGAAAACAACGCCACATATGTTAACTTTAACAATACTTCTAAAATGACGGAGCGACGGGAAAGCCCATACATGACCTGTTGCGAATTCAATGACTACAGTGTCTCGGAAGAATATACTGCCTCTAAGCCAAAAGGTTCCGGCAGAGTAGAATAGTACCTCCCCCTTTACTAGGTATCGTAAGAGACGATGACTAAGGTCCCGAAACCGGCAGATGGCGGTGTATCCATCCGAAATAGTGCAGCTCGCGATTTCTTTGCGAGGCCTATGTCCAACAGTAGACTTCTAATGTCTGGTATTTCACCTTTTACGATATTTGGTACAGAGATAAATAAGTAACCAAGATAACAAAATATAAATGAAATAGCTCTTGCAATTGCGTAATATCAATTTTGAACTCACATTCGGGACGTCGAAGCTTTTAACCACCGCCTGCCGTCTGAATGTTAATCGGTAAATCCGACAACATTTCAATCATAATGAACGGCTTTGAACCAACCGAATCCACGGGATCCCCCTCCCCCTAGACCAGCTTACATCCAGCATACTAATGAAGGTGTTCGAGTCAATTATGCGTCCATCAGGAAATGTCACCACAATAGAAAGACCCCTAGCTCAAATGCGTTTTTGTACACACATGAAGATATCGAGGATCTGTATAATCTGGCCTGACAATCAAATGTGGCTATAAAAGCGATGACGTACATGGCAATGGATTCGCACGTCTGTTTGCGTACCAATTGTTATTTTCGAAAGCTTTTAGGGGAGCGATACTAATCATCATTACAGCCATTGGTGGTCCACTGCTGGTCATAGGCCTCCCCAAGAAAGGGGGCATTTTGCCCATAAATGTCGCCCTGGGCAAGTGTGTTGGCAATTGTAGAGCGCAGCTATCGCGAAGGGGATGCTGCTGCCCATCCCCACCCTGTGCATTTGAGCTACACTATTACGGTTAGATAAACCGCCATCTGTCGGTTCTGATACCTTAGTCGCCTCTTACAACACCTGGTACAGAGGGAGGTACTATTCAACTCTGCCGGTAGGTCACGGCGATAATAATGCGGTGGTGGTATTGAAGACCGTTAAAATATCGGGACAACTGTAATGAATGGCGTCACAATTAATATATCGTTGCACACCAATGAATAATATTAGGCTAGAAAAATAATAACAATTGGTGCGGAATTTATTCGATGTCTGAATTGAACGAAATATCGAGACACATTTATTTATATCAAACTTAAATTTTTTTTTTTCATAGTAATAGTTTCATAGTACCTAGATTGTGGCATTATCGTCGTACCTACGTCCTACAACCCTTCTATTATTTTATACCCGTCGGTCTACCAGTCTCTGTCACAAGCCGCCCACCACATCGGTTGAACTTTCTTTTAAATTCAACTTACATTCTTCATAATACCAGCACCTGAAACACCACATTGAAAGTCCACTCCTGGACTGGCCTTTTCAAAAAAGTAAGTTTTTGCCCTTAATTGTCGTGCTGACGAGGATTCTTCGCCCTGTAGTAAATAAACAGCGCTGTATCGGATGGATATAACGCCATCTGTCGGTTCTGCTACTTCACTCGCGTCTACACTTGGTTACAGAGAGACGTACTATTCTACCCCGCCAGTAACCAACGCCTTATATAATAATAGACATGATTTAAAACAGACATATACCAATAGATTCGTGTATACGAACCACGGGAGAAGTGTGTCGATTCCGTCATTAATAATTCATACACAATAAACATCTGCCCTGTTAATTGTCGGCTAAATAAATCCCTTTTACGGCGCATCAAATGAATTTTAAGTGTTCCACAGCTTATTATACGAGCTAGCGCTGCATAAGTGTTTATTTTATGACCAGTATACGGTCATTCCTAATCTGTTCCGAGTCTATTAGCTACGAAATAGATGCGTTATTAGAGACCCAATGACTGGTGTTGTTTATTGGTTTTATCCAAATGTCTTGTGTTTATTTAAACGATAGATTTTATATTAATTATCTGTAAAAAATAATATTACCTTTGTTTTATAATCACTACCAGCTGTGCCCGCGACTTCGTCCGCGTGGATTAGTTTTTTTTGGGTACCATACCTCTTTACCATAACTTATAAAAACTATGAATTTCATGTTTATTTATATCGAATCAATGGGCTGAAAAATATGTTTCAAGTTTCTAGCTCCAAAAATAGCGATACTTCCATACAACTTTTCATCCCCCCTTTCGACCCCTTATAACCCTTATTTAGAATACAAAAATAGCCTATGTCCTTTCTCAAGGTCTAAAAATTGTTTGTGCCGAATTTCATCAAAATCGGTTGAGAGGTTTAAGCGGGAAAGCGTAACAGACAGACAGACAGAGTTACTTTCGCATTTATAATATTAGTAGGGTTTATACCAGCCGTAGATATTGATATACTAATCACTAGCGCGTTGCCAACCTTGTGACTAGAAAATGTTTTGTCACATTACTCAGGAATTTCACGGCCTCTATTACCCTTCAAACCCAATCACAACAATGCGAACACTGCTATTTGGCGGTAGAAACAGTTGAGAGTGAGGTACCAATACAGGCGACCTTGTACGTATGAAGTCTACCTCCAAACAGGTCTTCTATGTTATGTTTGACGGCGCGTGGTCGCCATTCAGAAACTTTACGGCCCTATCGACAACACTTTTGCGTGCTGCATATCTATATTTATTCTATTTAAATCACTGATAATCAAAAATCATACCACCATTGTAATTAAAACTCAATTTATGTATA
This sequence comes from Heortia vitessoides, assembly GCA_020976665.1. Taxonomy (NCBI): domain Eukaryota; kingdom Metazoa; phylum Arthropoda; class Insecta; order Lepidoptera; family Crambidae; genus Heortia; species Heortia vitessoides. The sequence continues at coordinate 658,241 of JACJUM010002971.1, forward strand.
TATACTTTTATTTTTAAGTAATATATTTACACAACTACTCATACATTGACTTTGCTCCGAGATAAGACGCTTAAAGCACTTGCGTTACGGATATCGGGCAACAGAGGAGTCACAAATATAATACATGTACTTAAATACATATTTACAACACCCAGACACAAAACAAACACAAATGTCATCATATTATTATTTTTACTGGATGGAGATCGCACCCATGACTTGGCGCACCTGATAGGATCACTACCACCTGCGTCATTGGGCTTGGACTATCAATATAAAAAGCAACATAGACGATATTCTCTATATACATTTATTACATGCGATATCCAATTTGCTAAAAAAAACTCATATACGCAATCTAAAACTAATCTTTTAACGGTTTTAACATTACGGCAACTTTTCTAAAGATTGACAATAGATGTTATGTTTTGTCAATCTTGAGGACAGTTGCCCCAAAGTAACAGAAACGTCGCGCCAAAAATTTAAAAATTTTAATAGTCCGCGTTTTAAAGCCGTTAAAAGAGAAGTTTTATTTTATGTGAACGCGAAGATGACAGAAAATATTATTCTTGTTAAAATTAAATGTTTCAAATTCAAGGAAGCTTCTACGAATCCATAGATTTCATCGTTCGCCAAATGGTCATAAAAGAGTTTACGTAATCACCTTTCCCAGTCTGAGTATTGGAGCAATTAGGTTTTTCAGCTTAGTGACAACTAGATGCAGGCTTAAGGCACGCACTCCACCCAGCGGGGGCAGTAAAACGCACGCCAACGTTCCACATTACGACTTCTTATTACAATGATTGTACTTGACATTTTTTTACAAGTATTTACACACTGAGTGCTTAAATCATTGCTAATGATCGGTTTTACGAGCGCAGTGTGCTTTATGTTCACGAATTATTATAATTAATGTTATAATTCGTAAGAATAAATGTTTATGATGAACCGTGAGGTACCGGCAGAGTAGAATAGTACCTTCTCCTGTACCAGATGTCATAAAAGGCGACTAAGGTACCAGAACCGCCAGATGGCGGTATATCCATCTAAAACATAGCAGCATCCCCGTCGCGAAAGCTGCGCTCTGCGATTGCTAACACGCTTGCCCAGTGCGGCACTGATGAACAAATTCCCCATTCTTGGGGAGGCCTATGTCCGGCAGTAGACGATTTACGGCTGCCATGATGATGATGAAGATTTTCTTAAATCATTATAATCATAATTTCTGTTGTTGAATGATTTTTTTTATATAAGTACAAAAATTGCCTTTTATTTTTCATCGCACATTTCACAAGATTTGATCCAAAATACATGTCCAAAGGAAATGTATTTATATTAGCTAATCCGACAGACGTCGTCCCGTCTTAACAATACATGTTCATCAAGAAAAAATATTTTGTCGATAAATTAAGCAAATTTAGCTATAAACTATCCTATCTCTCTAGTTAGTGTCCTATCTCTCTAAAGATACAGAAAGTCAAAATTGAATGAAATCGGTTCAAAAGATACTTTAGAGTTTAGAGAGAGAGACTTAGAGGTATTTTCATAAAAGATTTATATAAGTACAGACTCTAAACCGAACCGAACTGGAGGTCAAACCCACCACCCACCGCGTTCTAGAAGGGTTAAATCAAACACAGTCTAGCATTCCGTCACAGTCAATTTATTGGTTAAAGAGAAAGAACAGACAGTTGTTCATTTAAGCTCCAGACATAAACATTGAATCTTTGTCGTTAGAAAATATCAAAAATATTTACATCGCACAAATCCTCATTGACGTTTTAATCCGGTCCGCGTGACAGCAGGTTAGAACTCAATAATGCCCAATTAACGCGTGCCCTCCTATTTCGTTATTTCCTCGTCGGCTTTATCTCTCCTCCAGATTTACGATCGGCAAATCCTTTCTGTAGATTCGCGACTTTAACGCTTTCCCGACAAATCCCGAATGCCTCTTTGTTTTAATGAATAAATCAGATATGGTATTTTAACTGTATGCCTGAGTTTACTTTTGCTGTGGAAACTTTGAAATCTTCATACTGTACTACAAAGATTGATTATGTATGTGTGAGTACATTATGCGAGTAAAAATATACTTTAATTTGTGATTAAATATCATTAATATCTGCAATTTCTGTGCAGACTCAACTCAGGAGGTACATAAGACATACAAATCTCATAAAAAAGACATCTGCATTGTAACACGTCATCATTTCTGTTATATTAGCAATTTACTTTTCACTTGAAGCTTTGAAGACATACTTCATTTTCTCCTAATGTAAAATTATATCGTTCCGAATATGTTTTGCCAAACAGATAAATGACCCTTGCAATAGAAAGCTTATAGCGCGGCCCCCGAATACTCAAGACCTAAAGAATGACAATGATGATCTCGCTAGTGAAAAAGCCATAAATTCACTGCTTCTAACATCCCTCGCCTCCTACAAAAGCCATCTGTTTTTTCTAATATAAAATCAAAGTTAGCGATATAATTGGTACTTGCTTGCTCTGGACTTAAGTGCCCGCTCGTAAATCAGGATTACAATATAAATAAATTATCCGAACAACACTAAGGGAAGCACTTTTCTACTCTACCGTGAGGTACCGGTAGAGCAGAATAGTACCTCCCCGTGTAACAGGTGTCGTAATGGGCGAATAAGGTACCAGAACTACAGCTAGAGGTATACCGATCAGCAATAGTGAAGTTCGAATGCTCACGGCGGAGACGGGCAGCAGCATCCCCGTCTCAAAAGCTGCGTTCTGCGATTGCCAACTCGATTGTCCAACGCGGCAATGATGTACAAAATTCCCTCCTTCTTGGGTAGGCCTATGTCCAGCAGTAGACTTCCAATGGCTGATATGATTGTGATGATGAGGATCCGAAGAACACGCAGACACCGTTTAAACCGTTTCTCTAAACAAATTGGAACACGTCGACAAGTGTTGCCAGCATATTTCCTTTTTTAATTAAACTCCAAGTTGTTCCAGTCCAAACAGAATTACATCAGTTGTTGACTCGCCGAAACCTGAGCAAACGTAACCGAAGCCCGGCAGTTACTCGTCAGCGTGTCTTAGTGTTTGCAGTGCACGCGGTCAACTGGATACATAGCGCTGTTGACTCAGCCCGTGCTGACGCCGCTGCTACGTTCGCTTCCTACAATAAGTCTGGTGAACTTGCTTACAGTCATTGGTTGCTTCATTCTGGGTATCCACGTCCTATATGATTTCATGCTAGGTACTCTATCAAAAACATTATTATAGATGATTTGTTGGTATTCCACTGTAATCACAAACAGGCTAGAGACCCCAGACTGTTTGGTTTAGCCTTCGCCATGGGGACGTCTTTTGGTGGCCATAACCCCTTGGTCGTAGGCTCTATTCGACCCAAAAGAACTTCCCGAAACTGTAAGAAGGCGTTTTGACGAATCGAAAAAGGACCAAAGTTACCGACATTGCCCGGTGGATTAGTAAGCTGAAGTGGCAGTGGCTTTTGGTGCGGCAAGCGCAGCGTAGGGCGTCCACCAGAAAGATGGACAAACGATCTAACTAAAACCGCAGGATAGCGCTGGAAACAGGCCGCATACATAATTTGAGATTACTTGGGAATGCTAATGTCCAGCAGTGGACATCTTATAGCTGATATAGTGATGTATTGACGAAAGCGAAACTGATATACTTATTTATAAAACTCAATATTAGATAGGAGTTTATTTCTTGTTACATGTCAAATTAATGCTTTGTCTTCAACATCATCATCGTCAACATCTCCAAGTAACGAGGTTTTTGCCCGTAATTGCCGCTCTGGATAGGCATAATAAAACTTCTCTTTTAATGGCGTTAAAACGCGGTTTTTTTAATATTTTACAATTTTTGTTCGACTTTTCGGTTAGCTTGCGGCCACCGTTCTTAACCGCTTTATTTGGAGTAAAGTAAATGTTAAAAAATATTATATTATTTTTGCTACTAATATTAAATTAATTTCTAATTAGCGCTAGGAAGGAACGTGCCAGGCAATAATAAACCCAGACGACATTTGAATACGACGCAAAATAACGAGAAGAGACCAGGTGTAATAAGAGATGTTATCCTTAAAATTAGTATCGGTGATTTAAATAACAAATAATGGCTTTAATTAAATGATTATAATCGAGCAGGAGGACCAGAATTTGGCTGGGGCTCTGTTAGCGACGGCATTAGTCCCTCGCTGGAGCAAATATAATTTGAACGACAACATAATGCGTGCCAGTCTGCATACCGAGCTCTTTGAGTTACAAAATTTTTGCTCGCGAGTTTGTCAGCCCTTATCGCATCCCGGAACCCCTAGAATGTAGGTTCTTCCATAAAAAGTTGCGCGTTACATTTCCATAGAGGTTTACGCCGATTTCAAAAACAAAAATTAAATGCCAGATCCGGAAATGCCAAATGATGCCAGATTTAGAAATAAAAATTTGCAAAATAACAAATAAAAAGTAAGTATGAATAAAAGCTATTCCAGGCTCACAAACTTGGTATAATAATAATAATAAAAGTATGTGTTTATTGCAAATTCATTCCAATGTAATCAAACAGTTGGAAGAAATAGGAATCCTCAACACATGTCGCATAACCCCAACATTTGTATCTAACTCACGAATTACTGACTCTTAAAGTTATAATCACTTTAACGCTTGGCTTATAACACGCGATTCGATTAAATCACTTGTGTTACGGACGTCAGATAGATACTAACATTTATTAACACCCAGACACAGAATAAACCCAGATATCATCATTTAAAAAAAGGTATGGAAGAGTTAAACGGGAATCTAAGACCGCCAGTTCATAGCGACAGAATTCTATTTAACTGCCATGGATAATCAGCGTTATGTATGTAAGTTTTAAAACTTTTAACCTTTTGAAGCCGATTCCACTTATTGTTGACAAAGTAATTACAAATATCTGCCGATAAATCTGACAGTTGACAATCGATGACAACTTGTAAATATGCCAAGGGGCATTTATCTCCCCCTTTTTCTTCTGTACTAGATTTTTTTAATATAGAATACGAGGCACCAGTGTTAAGTTTTAGAAACGGCTTAACGTCATCCGATTATTACCGAGATTAGAAGTTACGTTTTATATTGTAGTGCTAGTTATATTTATATCTCATACCGGAGCAGGGTTGCCAGGTGGTATCCAAGGAAGAAAAGATTGTAAGTCTTCCTATTTTCTAAACGTCATTGAAAATGTGCGTGTAAGCGTGGTCCGAGGCCACACTAGCTAACGTGCTCAGTGGAACAAAGAGAGGAAGAGACTTAAGTACTCAGTTAAATCTTTAACTCTTACTCAACACAACTGAAAGAACATGACATGTGAAGATTTTCATAATTATTTGTTGAAAACCCACGACCCCTGGCGTATGAGATAGGATCACTACCATCTTCGCCCACGGGCCCGGCAATCAACATGAATAAGTGAACACGCAAATATTAGAAAATATTAGTAACTATTCTTCCGTAAGTAATATTTTGTTATTCATCCACTGAACTGTCCAATAAACAAGGCGGGTTTGTATTGCCAATCATGCTCTTATTTATGTCTGTTACAGATAAGATTTCCTATTCTAAAAAGGTTTCATGCTCGAACACACTCGCGCCTGCACAATACATCACGCTATTACGTAACTCGTAATCTTTGTTCTGGCATTTTAATATTAACAAAGGAATAACTTTCTTTTACGAATAGCTTTGGCTCAAAATATGGGAATTCCCATTCCTTTGTCCACTGTAGTGACCAAAACAGTCAAGATTAAACGTGACTGGGTGAGGATGTGCAGAAGTCGCGAAGCTTCGCTCTGAAATTATCATCTGCCCAGCGCGCAAATTAAAGGCGAACTAATGATTTTTTGATTGATTCTTTATTAATCATTTGAGGAGGCTTTCGATCAACATGGGACATGTGGAAATCCTAAGGATAAACCGTGCGAATCTCCCCCCTGTACCTGGTATCGTAAAAGGTGACTGAAATATCTAAACCGACAGAGGGCAGGATATCCTTACGAAATGGAATAGCTCAAATGCAATAGGTCGGGAATGGACAGCCGCATTCCCGCTGCAAAGCTTCGTTTTGCTAATGCCACGCAAGCAAGCACTGGGTAAATTCTCCTTGGGAGACTTAGGTCTGGTAGTGGACCTTAAAAATGCAAAGCAACAAATGGAACTAATTAATATGTGCCAAGGAGTCCAGTAACTGCCTCCGTTTTTCTTCAGCGACGAGCAAAATATATGTACTAAGAAAATAATGCACCAATTCAATACATAATATTGAGCAATAAAACTTAAAGCTCCCTGTGTAGTACTCCCTCGCTCATATCAATGTGAGGCAAATTAATGGATACTTCCACGCGGCGCAATACGCAGTTTTAATTACAGCATTATTTATGAGAGGCGCGCGGCGCGCGACACCCAGCCGCGCGCTCTCGCTCCCGCGCTCTCTGCTCTGACAAGGATTCCGAGTCGATAACTTTCATTATGGCCTTGCCTCGTACCCTTGGCCCTTTCCCTATCCTTGACTACAGTGGAGTTCAGGATAGTAGGTACCTAACTTACCTTCGGTTATCGTCTTTTGGTTCATTTATGTTCCACATTAGCCACGTTATCATCATCATAGTACCAACCGCAGTACTTCCACTGTTAGACATAGTCTTCAATGTTGTGTTACAATTTGGCTCTATACATCAGCGATAATAACAATTGATTTCTAAGATTATGGACCAGTCCGTTTCCTGGTCTTGAAATACAGATAATAGGCACCTGACTAGCACCGAGACGACAAACTTCTTGTCTTTGCCCAAGGAATGCCTCGTACCTATGCGGCGTGCGCCCGCGCACCCGCCCGCGCTCGCCGACAACCCATCGATATTGCTAACTCTATGTTTTATTCATTGTCAGTCTATCACCAGCTTGATTGAACTTGTAGGATTGTGTTCACTTAGCATTTTTATTGACCAGACTTCCTGACGGTTCTTAGTTCCACTTAAAAGACTGATCAGTGTAGACGATATTGTAATGTAATACCTTGTACAGATGTGTATAGTGGATGTAAATATATATATATTTTTATATTATTTTTTTATTACGATTATCAGCAAATTTGAAGTTGGATGTATTGGACATATCATGGATGATATAGTTATAACTGACCAAAGAAGTGTATAATCTTAACTAATATTATAAATGTGAAAGGAACTCTGTCGGTCTGTATGTCTGTTACGCTTTCCCGCTTAAACCTCTCAACCGATTTTTATGAAATTTGGCACAGACAACCTTTAGACCCTGAGAAAGGACATAGCCTTTTTTAGTTCGAAATAAGGGTTGTAAGGGGACGAAAAGGGGGATGAAAATTTGTATGGAAGTATCGCTATTTTTAGAGCTAGAAACTTGAAACTTATTTTTCAGGCCATTCATTCGATATAAATAAACATGATATTGAACGTTTATATAAGTTAAGGTAAAGAGGTATGATACCCAAAAAACTATTCCACGCGGACGAAGTCGCGGGCACAGCTAGTTTATTATATTTCTTTCAGTTATATTATATTTCATGAACACAGATCCAGTAACAAATAGTCGGACAAATCGAATCATAAATTCAATTGTCGTAAGGGACAATGTGCAAGTTTACAGGAAGAACGAAAAATAATATAAAAACAGTTAACTTTTTATAGTTTTATTATTTGAAAATAAATTTTTATTTTTGTTTAAACTGTTTTAAACAAATAAAAAATAGTAATTAAATCCTCTTTTACTTAAAGCTAATAACAAAGTATTTTCGCCTATATGTCCCTTACGTTAAATGAATTTCTGACCGTCGATATTACAATGTCAAAGTAACATATATCAGCAGACCCCCAGTTACATTACCTCCATATATAGTTACATAGGTCGTTATACATATTTATATTCTATGATATCACTGTGTATCAAGCCCGGCCGAGATTCCACGTAATAAAATGTAACACAATCCTCATTTAAACAAATTTTGGATTGACTAGTAAATTAGCGGCCAATTTATTATACAAAATATAGATAAAACACGTTTTAAACCGATAATAAATGAATATGAATGGGCGCGCAAAACATGCAGCAAGTATTAGCATTCATGTTGGACCCTCAATAAAGCGGCAATCCTGTACTGGATTATCCAATTTGCAAATATATGTGTATCGGATGCCCACCGCATATCGTTCACGAGGTCCGAATAGCAATAGCCAACGGATAGACACAGTATAGCACGGACGGATTACTCAGACGTCTGCCATTTGTAAGTCGGAACGGAGCATAGATATTTTTCCGTTGAAGCTGTCTATAGCAGGTTCTCAGAAAAATAGATAACATGTCTGCACCATTGTCTGATGGTTGTAATGGCGAACGCTGAAGGAAAGTGGACATGTTTTATTTTGGTTGTCCGTATTTCCAAGTCAGCTGTTGCGCGCATTCAATCTGAAGTCTTCCTGGGATTTATTTAAAAGATTCGTCGTCATACCTTTGAAAAATTCTTCATTTATATAATAATATATATACACACAATTCTGTGGGAGTCCTGACTGTAATCCTATAACGAGTGCCGTAGTTTTGACAACAAGTGCAAATAGCTAGTTAGTTTCTATATTTACTAAAGTCGCGTCGAAGTCGTAACGATATCGTAAGGTTTGTCATACTTTCCTATTTAAATCGATTTCGTTAACAATTTTATTTCAAGTTTTTTTGAAATGACATGAGCTAGAAAAATTCTTTCCTAGGAGTGTGCGCATTGCTGTGTTCTGGTTTGAAGGCTGAAAAAGGCAGTGAAATTACTGGGTAAATGTATATATACTATATAATAACTGGGTATAGTAACTTCAGTTCACAGGGTTGGCGATACGCTAGTGATATCCTTGTGATACACAGGCTGCGGCATTTAACATCAAGCGGACCGTACATTTATTTGCAGACTTCATAATATTAAAAAATATGCTTGAATAATCTGCCGGTGAAATCAAACCTCGTATAGAACAAGTAGTATAAGGACAACTCGAACCATCTAAATAAATTATTTTTATTAAATCAAAGCAAGCGGTAGTTTTAAAATATTTATACTTAATAAAAATGGCCTTGCAGACGTCATAGAAATTGGATACTTCGACAAACAGACATATCGATTTAAATTATTTGTATAAAGTCAAAGGCGCCGTACGCTTCCCTGATATATTAATATTATAAATAAATAAACGAGATAGAGTCACCAGCGAAATGTTAACGAGCCACTGATTATATAAACGGCACAAAACAAGTCGATATCGCTCAAATCGACTCGCCGGCGATATCTCGTAGGCCGATATCTCGCAGGCGATCGATTCATCGGATCGGATGACAGCGAGGTGTGAATACGGACACTTACATGGTAATGAGGGAGAGCGTTCACCTCGGCGCCCGCACCATAGCCCTGTCCACACTGGCGAATTTTGCCTTTCATATATTTTCCCACAGAGTAGAATAATGTATTAAGAAAGACCTAGCCGAAACCTAGTCTTAAGCTGGTATATTAGTAGGCTTGTCCATATTTGTAACTAGTTTGTGTTAGAATCAGAGGCATCATGTTTTAAGACAGAGAGATTTATTATTTCACTTTTTATTTTATCATCATACCTGCCATTAAAAGTTTACTGCTGGACATAGGCCTCCCCAAGAAAGGGGGAATTTTACCCATAATTGCCGCGCCAAACAAGTGTTGGTAATCGCAGAGCGCAGCTTTCGCAATGAAGATGCTACTGGGCTCATCCTGTTCATTTGAGCTGAATTGATTTTTAATTAATATACCGCTACCTGTCGGTTCTGGTACCTTAATCGCCTTTTACGACAACTGGTACAGGGTGAAGTACTATTCTACTCTGCCGGTACCTCACACCTTTTTATTTTTCTACCGTTTTTATACAATAATAATAAAAAATTCACATCATATCTTATAAAGTGACTTGATTCCAAGATAAATCGCTTAAAGCACACTATAGTACTAACATCGGACAACAAAACAAACAAAAATGTAATACTTAACTACACATTTGATATCCAGACACAGTACATAAATGTTTAACACCACATAAATGTTTAACCTGGGTTCGGATCGAACCTTCGAGATCGACCTTTGGTGCACAAGAACACTACAAAAAGCGCCAACTAACGGCTCAAATCGTTCATGACTAATGTGATAAAATCATTTAATGCGAAATGTGCAGGGGTCCGCTGAATAATACGTTGAGGTCATCCAGGGTCGACTTTGTAGATAGTCAAGTGTGACTGCGGCCTTACTGTGAGAGGCTCGTTAAATCCTGTACAATATGTTTATCACGCGTTCAAATTTATTAGGCAAATGTTATAGATGGTAGTCGCAGTCGGGCGCCACTCGAACGTTTCTGTCGGAGCCGGTCTGTTGCATGTGCAACCAACATTTGGTTTCGCATCGTCTCGAAGTAACCAAATGTGAGTAATGCTACCATTTTGTATTTTGTTCCACATTAAATATTGCATTTACAACAATTACGATGGATGGAACAAAAGTTTTATGACATCGTTACAGGGAAACCTTCTGGACATAATTGTTCAACCAGCAACGCTGCTAGTAAATCTACTGCTGGACATGAGCTACAGATAAACTGTGCTTCTATAATCTGTCGCCAATTAAGTAGAAAACACTGCCTGAAGAATTAAAAGTACAACACTCAAGATTTTTTTTTATTAGACCAGGTCGACATACAAGCACACAGTCCGCGTGATAGTAAGCGCCACTGCAGACTATAGACGCTTGTAATATCACAAGGATATCACTAACGCGTTGCCAACCTTGTGACTTGAGGATATTATGTCATATTACCCAGTAAATTCACTGCCTCTCTCACCCTTCGACACAGCTATACGAACACTGTTATTTGGCGGTAGAAATAGGTGACAGTGAGGTACCAATGCAGACGACCTTTTGTATGAGGGTAAACCTCATGTAAAATATATTCAAAAACTATAAAATACCCCGCGCCGGCCACATCGCAGCGGGTAGAGTAAAACGATATTAATAATACAATAACTTAAGCCCGCTCTACGCACGGAGTGTTTACTTTAATACAATGCACATTAAAGCCTTCTTAAATTAACTACATTAAGTCAGAACATTCACGACGCAGTAATTGTTTATAGGGAAATGCCGTATGTGGACACTTAACATCCAGTATCACATTAAAATTCAAAATGGGAGAGAGAATTATTGATTTTCAACATCATTCATTTCTTGAACTTATAACGTGCGCGCTGTAGAAGCGACAGGTAATGGTTCGTACTCTCCATCGCCCACTTGATAGCATTTTTTCCCACGTCCTAAAATACCCACTAGTATAGCATCTATAAAGAACATGGGCCCTTTTCGGCATATTTGCATTAATGAAATATCTATAGAGAAAAACATTTAATTTTTACTTATTTATTATAAAATGTAAGGATTTATTTGAATGGTAGTATAATTGAAATCTTAAATAACAAGAAATTAGTATAACTAAGCTCCATTGATAATATTGAAGGAGTTGCCATAGGTAAAATATATTTATATTTTAAATTCTCATTTTTTTTTAATTCACACTAAATCTTCTTAAAAAAATCATTATATTTTAAAAATCTAGCAATATATATTAACATATATAATTGAAGTACATATTTTGAAATTAATTAAGAACAAAAAACTAATTTTATACTTTTAAATTTGTAGAATAAATCATATCTGAGCTGACGATGATGTTAAAGTGTATTGACAGCAGAATCATATGATATCATCATCAATCATATTACCTACCCTAAAATTCGTATCTTGTTTTTTAAATAACTCTGTTTCCCCATGAACTATATTTATTTTAATTTGTTTACAATAAAAGGTATATATAGTCTGTTAATTAAACTTAATTTCATTATTATCCTTGAACTTCGTTTAGTGGGCCGTGCAATTTATGGAATAATAGTGCACGCTAGAGTATAATCAACATATGTGCATTTTGACTAGATATAGGTAATAATACAAAACAGTGCAGGGGTGCAGCAGCATCCCCGTCGCTAAGCTACCCCTACCTAGCTTGACAATTATGGCAATTATATTATCACATACATTATTAAATGTATATGACCTGACATATTCTATATAATTATTTATTAAATGTATATATACTATAAACGTATAATATATCTGTATCTGTATCTTTACTGTGCGATTTGGTCGACGCAAGTAACTCGTATTCAAATGAAATAGATTCCATCGGTATGAAAACATTCGTAATGTCAGACCACAGTGCGATATCAACACAGATATGGTCATATTGTTTTAAACACTTCATTAGGGCTGCTTCACGTCAGAAAAATGCTTTATTTCCTTCTTCCTGCCAAGGCCTTCGATTTCTACTTAGCCAAAGAAAATCGTTTGCCTAATATTGGTTGTAATAAACTTTTTAATTGTCTTTATACAATTAATAAGTTTATTACAACTTAAAATAACTTTTGAGCAATAGTATAGATAGACCCTTCGAATCATGACGCCTCTTACTCTAAGATGTGATGAAGATATTACATGTTATAGTTTCATCAACAGTCATCTAACAGAATAAAAAACGATATACTATCCATACATATATAATTTAACGAAAGAGAAACAATATAGAAACGCAGTAAAAGAATTGAAGTATTTAAACCGTGAAATAGATACCGTAGTAACAAAAACAAAAAGTGTAGGTGCATTCAGCCCTGCGTGCCGCGTTGGTGTAAGAATGCAAAGGCAAAACAATTAACCGGCCGATGGATCGAGCGAATCACCGCATCGAGTAGGAATCGAATAAAAACAAACGATTTACATATCGAGTGCCTGTGAGTAGTGTGAAAGCGAATACGTCGCGCGGTATCGATTCGGATCGGCGACGCCTCCTGCTGCGAGAGGACGCCTGCCAGCTCCACACGACGCTCGCGCCCATTGCTGTAATTCATTTTGGTCTCTGGTCAATCGGAGTTGATGGAGATATTCAATATTTTCTGAGGAATCTCTATATGAATTTTACGTGAGGGAAATTTGATATTCCGTTTGTACAAATTTGGAAACACTTAAAATTCATAAAGAAATACCTCGTAAAAACTCTTTTACAATCAAGTTCATTACTTGGCACAAGATTATAAACCTCAGGCATTTTGTTGGCTTTCGTATCTGATACAACAATATAGAGGAGGATACCTTTGTTGATAGCACTTCCATCTGCTGATGATCGTCATTAATGCTATGTCACGACGATGCAAATACATCATCAGCCATTTGATTGAAGGTTTTCTTAGTGGCTGAATAGGGAGCATGGTACCGTTTCGACCCAATGCCCTTCGTAGATTTTAGCGACTACAAATGTAGCCGGGACTGACGGCTATATACCGAAGCTCAAAATCATGATATCAACATCCAAACTTGGCCTTAGAGTACCGAACTGTATATTAATGCTTTCCTCTGCCGGGTATAGTAGGAGGCGATTAAGGTACTTGAACTGACAGATTGCGGTTACCTACACGTGTCAGTGTAGCTCAAATGCAACAGGGTGGGCATTAGTATTTCTTATGCTGAGTTACACTCTGCGGCAATTTTGGGTTATATGAATCTCTTGTTTTGGTAACCATTGCAAAAGTTGCATGTAACTAAACCTTTCATCTGTTGTGCCATGAACTCTTCTATGAACAAGGTCGGACCGCACATTTTTATTATCAAATTTTATTATTCAATTTATTTGGCAAGGTCGAGCCATCGTAAATCTATAAATTTATTGCAACTGGCCACTCTCCGTGAGACGGACGCGCGTTAAAATAATTCGCTTTATTTACGGGAGAATTATTTAAACAAATAAATTAAATTAACCGATGCTCGTTCGCCGTCGGGTACCTCTGGGCCGTCCATAATTCAATTTGAAATTGTTTTTTAAAAATTCTATATGGTCACACCGTGGGATGAGAATGTTACTCGGAACGTGATAGCTTATTTTACAGTCGTTTTTGTATCGAACGTAGGATCGCATGATTTGTGAGATGCGTTTGCGCTCAGCATTTGAACATTAAAATGAACAATGAATTTAAAGACCGCGATCGTTCCTTGTCATACTGCGAAGCTTGCGTTGCCCTGAGAGTTGGTTGACAAATTAGGTGCTGGGACCTCGTTTTACACCAGTGTTGCCTGGTCTGAATTTTTTACACTGGGAAAGAATTAACAAGGAATGTTAGAAAACATCATTATTTGTTTTTTGATAAACGCAAAAAAATATTATGTACGCACATTATGATGAAACTGGGGCGTCCGTTATATTATCGAGGTATCAAGTCTTTTTTTCGCTAGAAACAGTGTAAAGTGTAATATGAGAAATTTGGGTTGAATTGACATGTTTATTGATAAAAATATGTCAAAATCTACCATCAGCATATTTTTTGCGGTTAACGAACGTCGCCAAATAGCACAGTAATTGTGTACAAAAATAAAATTGTAAGACCAATGCACCATATTTACAAGGAAAATACACATTTTGAAAACTTCCACGTGAATTAAAAGAACCTGAAGAGGAACCTGATGGACGAATGCAGCAGCAGTCCTATCTTATTCGCCAAGGGTCACGAGTTCGATCCCCATCCGAATATTTGTGTTTGATCTGTGCCTCGGTTTTGTACTACGTATTTAAGTATAATATTTGTCCTATTATTCCTCTTTTCTCCGATGTCCGTAACACAAGTGCTATAAGCTAGTTATCTTGGAGTCATAATGGTGTATGAGATGTTGTGAAAATGTCATCTCATCTTACCAACTGAAAAAATTCCACTGTAATTGTTTCGCTGGGCAAGCGTGTTGACAATTGCAGAGCGCAGGTTTCGCGACGGGGATGCTGCTACCCATGCCCGCCCTGTGCATTTGAGCTGCACTTTTTCGGATGGATATACCGCCATCTGACGGTTCTGGTACCTTAGTCGCCTCTTACGACACCTGGCGCAGTGGGAGGTTCTATTCTACTCTGCCGGTACCTCACGGCAAGTGTGAAAATGTATTTATTATTAATACAATTTTTATATCCTTATTTAGTTTACCACTGAGGTAACAATCGGTGCCCTACCGTACCTTCTCTATATATTACTTGCGTCCGTAATGAAATATGTAGAGTTTGTGTTTGAAAAAACTAATTAGCATGTCCATAGTTCAGAGTTGATTAGCGCGCGGAAACGACCCCCCGAGGGGCTGTAAATCGGCAGTAGGGTAGTTGCAGTAATATCCACCGCCAGCGCCAATGTGCCCTGGGTTATGTCTGCTGGTGGTACTTGTAAATGGTGCGGCGGTACAAAAGAGAAGCGCGCCACTGACAACTGAAATATCTTTATTTATTTATGTGTTTGCACATTAAAAACAAATGCCGTTAAATATGAAACTACATAAAATCAACAATATATTTAGCGGTGAGGTACCGGCAGAGTAGTATAGTACCTCTCTCTATACCAGGTGTCGTAAGAGGCGACTAAGGTACCAGAATAGACAGATGGCGGTATATCCATCCGAAACAGAAAAGCTTAAATTTACAGGGTGTGCGGCAATTAATTCCCCTGTTCTTGGGGAGGCGTATGTCCAGCTGTGGACATCTGGTGGCTGGTATGATGATGATACAACTTTAAGATTAAAAAAAATAAATTTAAACCGATTAAGAATGTCTATCCTGTCTAATTGTTCCGCTGAATTTATTAAACGGCTGGGCCAATTTTAACGGGCCCATTACTGTTAGATAGGTAATTTTATAATATAAGAAAATTTTAAGACTAATTACTTATTATTCTTATGAAACAGATGAAACTGCAGGGCCCTGCTAGTATATAATATACCTAAGATGTACCTAAATATCATTTAAACCCTGAGTATGTATGTAATCACATAAGTAAGACACTGCTCTTTACCTCCTAAATAATAATGGACTAAGCAAGTTAAGAAGCGAAATAAGCGATCGAACTAAGTCTGCACGTGTGAATTACTGATCGAAGTTTTAAATCACATAATATATTACATTATTTACTTGTACGAGTATATTGCTGCAAGTTTGGATTGATATTTAGTACTCAATTACAAATCACCGGCTGGACGTTATTTTTTTAACCGTTAATTTTGTTCCTATGGCACTGTTATATGTTATTTATAGAAATTCTCACTTTCGTAATTTTTGCGTCACCGCAGCCTATACACCCTCGTAATATTACAAGGATATCACTAGAGCGTTGCCAACCTTTAACTTAAAGTAATTATGTCACATTACCCAGTAATTTAATTGCTTCTCTGACCGTTGAACTCGGAACTCAGCAATGCGAACACAAAATTTGGCGGTAGAAATAGATGAAAGTGAGGTACCAGAACAGATGATCCTTGTATGAGGTAACTATTTTTAAAAAATTAAAATTACTTTAATGTATATTTACTACTAGCAGCGCCTGCGACTTCGTCCGCGTGGAACAGTGACATTGGGGGTACATATTGTAGTATTTCTTGATAAGTGGACTATATAGTACAGAAATAATTTTTCATCTAGCGGTATAAACAAACTCTTCAGCCTTACAATAATATTAGTATAGATTTACTTTCGTACAAAACACCATTCATTTCATCAAATCTGTCTAGTACCTTAGTTCGCCACCTACAATAATTATCTATTGTCCCAACTTCGCTCATTCGGCGTATGAATGACCAAACCAGCACAGATCTAGTATTCATTATTAGGTTCCGATTAGGTCTCATAAGGATTAGCTTAGTGCTAGCCATGTTCTGCTATCGATTAATATAATAAATGCTGCATTGCTTATGTCATCACAAGCTTTTGTATCTCTTTTTATTATTATTTTATGTAGTCAGCAAATAGGCCGATTGATGGTATACGTAATCGCAGCCTATAGACGCTAGTGTTATCACTAGGATATCACTACTGTATGGCCAACTCTGTGAACTGAAGTACCCAGTAATTTCACTGCCTCTCTCACTCTTCAAACCGGAACACAGCAATGCGAACAACTATGATGCCGATGCCATACTCCTCAAACGTAAATTCCAGAGGAGGCGTAATAGCTTATTGTGTACAAAGAACAAGCATTTCTCACTCTCTGTGAAAGTTCCACGTAGAATGCGGAAACCCTTATTAGAAGGGTTTCCTCAGAGACTTGTGTCGCTCTCGGCAGTTGTGGTTCCACGGGGCGGCTGCTCAATCCCACAGTGCTATTTTATCAGCGCTGTTTCAGATTTGTATACCACCACCAGTAGGTTCCAGCAGCTCAGACAGAATAGCAATGTGTTAATATTATAAAAAAAGTTTCGAAAAATTTAATGACAATTTCTGGCTAGTAGGAGTTAGAGAAAGTTTCGTTCTCATTTCATCAAAGTAGGTTGTATAGTTTTAAAGTTCTCTTACACTCAAACTTTGATAACTTTAGGTATACAATTTTTTAAACAAACAAGCGGGCGCAGTTGTCCTTATTCTGCGTGTGCTGCTTATAGAAAAAGTGTGGGTGCACCCTTAACCAGCAAAGACAGGCAGCAGAATATAGCGCAATTATCCGGATACAGGGAAATTAAATTGATCGATAGTCACTTATTGCTACACTAGTGAAGTATAAAAGTGGTATAAATAAATTATAGTAGCGGTGCGCTTGCGCAAGGGCGCCGGGTCCACCACGATTAGACCTTATTCGGCGACTTAGGGTCACCACCGACGCCCGTTCTCGATACCACACATTCCTGCGGTTTGGTTCCAGCACGATTTATCTGTAAATATTGGATTACTCAGCTTGATAAGTTACTATGTATGCGGCGTATTGCGATGAGATGGCTTCTTATTATTGTGTGAACTTATGAGATTAATTGGCCAGCGGTTAAAGATATTTATTCTCCCTAAGTATATTCAACAATTTACATCTTTTTTTATTTTTATTCGACCAGATTGTCAAACAAGTAGTGAGCATCACTGCCCCTAGATGCTCATCATATCACATGGATATCATATCGCGTTGCAAACCTTTTGACTTAAAGATATTTGTCACTGCCTCTCTTATTCTTCAAACCGTAACACAGCAATGCAAACACTGCTATTTGGTGGTAGAAATAGGTGAAAAAACTAATGCAGGCGACCTTTTTATAAGGTCTACCTCAAGTAACATCATTGGAACATGTTATTTTGATATAGGGAACTACAAAAATATTGAATAAACTTGAACTTGTTGTTGCTAATTCAAAAATAATATGTACATCACGGGGCAGGCAGAGACTATAGATCTCCACTGGCTACGATGTTGACATACCTCTCACGCACCCTTTACTGGCATTGGTCATACACGCTCATTTATTCTTAGTACTTCTAACTTAGCCCTTCTTTAATACTCTTCTACCTGATTAAGGTATGTTCGCCAAGGTCTTCTAATACTAACTCTTCAATTCCGCTCTATATATTTGTGCAGTCATTCTATTCTACTTTCATCCATTCATCCTCCATGTTCAAACAATCTTAGCATTTTGAGTATCATCATCATCACTATCACTAATATAATTTTAAATCCACTGCTAGACGTAGGTCTCCCTAAGGGGCAATTTTGCCCATATTTGCTGCGCTGGGCAATTAGAGAGCGCAACTTTCACGACAAGGATGCTACTGCCTTTCCCCGCCCTGTCCAGTATTTTGAATATGCAGGTATTATTATTAATAATAAGACATTGGTGATGTTTTTATTTAATGTGTCTGATTCCGGCAGCCCTACAACGTCAGCGCTAACTGGCCCAAGGCTGCCTGAGGCAGGAGCGGACAGCGCCCACCCGCACCGTCATATAACTACCTCAACCCACTATGAGAGCCTATGAGATATAACAATAATCATTCCTCAGTATAGGTCGGTGAAAAGGGACCTATGTAAATTTTATTATTAAAGAAAATATTTTCTAGAAAAAAATCAACTTCTCTCTACACAACTATAGCTTTGCCTTCGAAGCCTTAATAGGTCTGTCGAACTTTTGTTCTATTTGTGCTGAGAAATCAGCGCCATCTTTTCAATGTTGCAAAGAAAGATATATAAAGAACAAATAAAGGAATAGGAAACAAAATCTATAAAGTAAAATAATAAAAATGAAGTCGTTTCAATACAGCGATTTGTTAGCGTGTTGATGGAACTTTAATCAACATCAGTTTTTCTTGTAGGTTCCTTTCTTGTGACTCATGTAATTAACCTGCATTAAACCTGCATTAGTCTTAAGACCCACCTGGTACCGTCCGACTGGTATAAGATAGGTGTTAGATGACTCTATTAGTACCGTGGGATCATCAGGGTCATCAGTATTATGAGTATAAAATAATAATAATAACTTTATTCAACAACAAAAGAAAACTTAAAGTAAAATACACTTTGATACTTAAGTACCTAAACTAGGTCTAGCCTGTTCTTGTAGGCACCTATGCTCTGTAGTGTGCATAGGTGTGAGAGTGTGTTTATATGGTCTGATATAATACAAGGATTGTTATTACAACATTTTATTTACGTATATGTTACATAAATACATAGAATATGAAGCTATACCGTATATATATATAATATACGTAAACAATATATATAGTCCAGTCTAGCATAATATTGTTAGCAATTCCTCTGTCTTGTAGTCCAATGTCAAGAGCCATTCCCTTACTGTTGTTTTGCATGTGTGTTTATTCATGTCATGAATATCTATATCATGGTTAATTTTATTATGAATAAATGGTCCTGCAAATTTAGAAATCGCTGTGCGAATCGTGCACGACATGGCTGATGTATATTTTGGAAATCCACATATCTTCGTCTACTATGAATTAGTTTATTTCAGGTTTACACAGTTTATGATCCTTGAAAAAAAGTTCTTGGTAGTACAATTGTCTCACTTTTAAAAATTTTGCTATGGATATAGAGGGTATTTAGGGTAAAATGTACATAACTTTGAGCACACATCTCTCTGCCCCTTATTGCGATAACATTTGTTTTAGTAGCACCCTCCCCCACCCACCCAATTAGTAATACAGTATAATGTTTTTAAAATTTATTCTGTAGCAATGTGTCTTATATTTCTAAAAACTGCAGTAAATTTCTGAATTCTTTGCATTAAAATATTTATGTGAGAGTTAAAAGTTAATAAAAAATCTAATGTTATTCCAAGATATTTATATGTTGAAACATTTTCTAATTTCGGACAAACACAGGTACTTGTTTTAAATTTATAATTTATCCGGTATGTTACTCTATGTTCTGCTGATTTGGAACGTGTTATTTTATTTATGACTTCCCAAGTTTTTTAGACACTAGTAGAGCTATCCAATTCAAGTTGTGCTATTTTATAACCAATTTTAGCTTTTTATGATTTTAGTAAGATTAGTTCGGTATCTATTGTAAGATATTTTAAGAATTTCATTGTTTGGTGATTTCTTTAATTTTAAATGCAGTTTGTCTTTTTGTTTTATACATCTTAACAAACCATTTGTTTTCCATGGTTTCCATAGAGTTATGCGTTTAGAATAAGAGAATTAAGAATAAAAAGAATTAAGTCTTTATTATGTCTGAAATTAAATAATTTATTTATTATTTTTGACGATGTCAAAGTGCTTTTAATGGGCCTACTGATGGATTGAAATAATTAAAGAAAAGATAAGTTGATTTTTTTCAAATAAACATAATTTTTATATAAAACATAGCATTTTTCTATATAAAGAATAAGTCGCCAGCTGACGTGGTCGCGGAGATTTATAGCCGTTTCCAATATTGATAGGTAATTTTATAGCGCTTTCACTATGAATATTAACGACGGACGGTCCCACAGTTTCTCCGGACATTCTACCTAACTAATACTCCACACATGCATAGAGCAAAAGATTTGCCTGGTAGCTTAATTTGGGATACGCTTCTGTCCTATCGGCGATCTTTTGAGAAGGTCCACAATATTAGACGCTCAAAGGCTAAAATAAGGACAATGCTGGAGGTAGCAAAAAATACAAGTTAAATATCTTTGCAAATATTAGCATATTATTAATAGAACCTTAATCACCAATGTTTTTACCAAGCTCTCTTCTGGCGGCTCGAACTCGCTGTAAATTCCAAACTAGTTTGTAAACAGGCTACTCAATGTGCAATTTGTCCGGATGACTTATTACCTTATAGGGTCATCAGGGTCATCCGTTATTTGAGTAATGTAGTAAGTATTGTAGTATACAATTTTTGATGAATTAAAATTGCCTGTTTGCGTCTCAAAAGTGAGTTTGTAACTGCTTGAAGACAGTAAGGAGCAAATTAAACATTAATTTACTGGGTGCTTTATAAGTGTTTTGCTATTTATTTAATTTTCATGATTTTTTATTATTATTATATTGCAGAAAATTCAGGAGGCCAGACTGCCTGTTACACGCAATAATTTTTTTTTTATAATGGTGGCAAATGGGGCAGACGGACCCGATGGCGCAGATGGTATTACCATCCTACCAAATATTAGTATTTTTTTGTGTCTGGATAATTTTTACATGTATCTAATTATTATATTTGTAATTCCTCTGTTTTCTGATGTCCGTAACACAAGCGCACTTATCTCGGAGTCACATGATCGTATGAGATGTCGTGTAAATAAAAGATGTAAGTAAATTCAATTCCGTGTCTTCGTTTGCGCAGAATTTTCATCTTTTAGCGTTCTAAGGGCACGTTTCTCTGGATTAATTCGTTTCTCTATGGATCAAGCTATTCACATGGTTCATCAATGACATGAAAGTTCAGAAGCTTTCGCATTTAAAACATTTTTGTACAAATTATATGCTAAAAACACAACATTTAACCTATTTACAATGCTCCGCTAAACTCTTTGAAATGTTTGCCTTCCTCTCCAGCACTTGTGACTACCGCCAAACATCAGTGCCATTGCTGCATGCCGGTTTGAAAGAGCCAAAAAGGCATTAAAATGGTGAGCTAACGTAAGGCAAAGTAGAATAGTACCTCCCTCTGTATCAGGTGTCTTAAGAGGCGACTAAGGTACCAGAACCCACAGATGACGGTATATCCACCCGGAACGGTGCAGCACAAAGGGCGAGGATGGGTAGCAGCGTCCTCTACGCGAAAGCTGCGCTCTGCGATTTCCAACCCGCTTACTCAGCGCAGAAATTATGGGCAAAATTTCCCATTTCTCGCAAAGGCCTATGTCCAGCAGTGGACTTCCATGGCTGATATATAATCACACGAGGTACATAACATAAAAAAAACATCGTCACACCAGCAAAACGTCTCAGTGTCGCATATTTTTAATAGTCGGTGGTACCACCCCAATGGAGGAAAAAGCCCATTTTGACATTAATTGTATGAGAAGGACATCAGCTCATTTAAATCAATTAAAAAGCCAGAATAGCACTCCATATAATCTTTTGGAAGTTGTCTTTTAAATTGTGTGGACAGTCAATTTGTGTTAAGTATGTAGTAAAAGTAAAAAATGCGATAGGTGACAGCTTCGATTCCCGACAGATGCGCGCGCTCACGGGTATCCGGTTACTCGAATGTGATACCGCTGTTTTCATTGCGCTGAGGCAAGTTGTCGCCTGTCGTCGCGTACGTTGTCTATTATAAAAAATGTCACGATTTAATGTTTGATTGACGCTGACATCGACTCTTGGTAGATGTATTACATATACATTTACATAAGGACGTATCTGTTTGGATGTCGAATCATTTGACTGAAAATAATTTATCTTTTGAAAAGTAACGTTTTTGGAAATTATACTTGTCGAAGTAATCATTATACAAACTATTGTTTAATAATTAGTCATTAGACAACATATATACATGAACATTGTCATTCTAGCCACAAGAGTTAAGTCTAAGGCCTAAGTCCACTGCTGGACATGGGCCTATCCAAGAAAAGAGAACGTTTCTAATAATTGCAGCGCTGGGCAAGCGTGTTAGCCATCCCAGAGCACAGCTTTCATGACGCGAATGCCTAAGTACCTCCCATAGAATAAAATATTTCACCCAAAATATTTCACCTAATATCTCATTAAATAACCTATTTGACCTGACTCCGAGATAAGTCGTTGAAATCTTCTTATATATTAATAAATACATTTTATAGCCAAGACACAGAACAAACTTATAATAATATAAATGTGTATCGAATCGACGTAACCCCTCGGACCCTTTTCTGCTGTGCCGGTACCCCATACCCCACACAGGTATGTAGGTATACAAGGATATCTCAAGGATATCAAAAGTCTTATAGGTATACAAGGATATCATAATGTTTTAATGATATTGCAGTGAAGTAATCTCTATACTCTATGGTTTTAAAATAACGTCATTTGAAGGCGCAATGTTATTTGAAACAAGTAACGGCACATGCTCTAATCTGGGACGAACAATCATTCTACAGTGTCTAACCCCTTTAGCTAATGACGATATTCCACTATCACATGCTACTTTGAAGCTGTCTGCTGATATATAGTGTTTGAAGCTATCGTCATCATCATGCCAGCCATTGGAAGTCGAATATTGGACATAAGCCTCTCCAAGGAGTTTTTTTCCCATAATAGCCGCGCCAGGCAAGAGTGTTCGCAATCGCAGAGCGCAGCTAAAGCGACGGAGATGCGGCTGCCATGCAGGGGGTGCATGGGGATGCAGGATGCAGCAGCAGCTAACCCCGCCCTGTGCATTTGAGCTGCACTGTTTCGGATATACTGCCACCTGTCAGTTTTGGTACCCTAGTCGCCTCTTACGACACCTGATGCAATGGAAGGTACTATTTTATTCTTCCGGTACCTCACGACACGCTGCGTATATATAGGGCTTTTGTCTTGCGTGATGTAGGTACTCATAACCAAATGTTCATTGTAAATATAAAGACATGGCAATACATGTTTTTATATTGAACTAGTGACCCGGCCTGACTTCGTACGGATTCAATACGGATAGAAAATGGTTATTAAAGGTTATCCCTAAGAGATAGACATACACCATTGCGGACTTTTGAAGGTGTACGATACTAAAAAAATTAATACATTATTTTGATCTACATATGTCGTAGGGTTCAGGCAGCGTTTGGAATTTAATCGCAAAAAACTGTGTTTATTTACGACATTACATTTTAAAACTTCTTTAACGTTTATATTACGTCCATTACCCAGTAATTTTACTGCTTTTCTCTTCTAACCGCGAGTAACACAGTAATGCGAGCACTATTATTTAGCGGTAGACATAGGTGAGATTTATGTGGGTACATACATAGGTATACCTATACAGAGGTATAGGCGACCAATGCGACCAAATATTTTAAAATTACAGTGGATTAATAGCTAATTGATAGGGACAACAAAATATGTTGACCTTGAATAGTTACAGAAAACTACTTCATCAAACATTTTTATTTTGGAACATACATTCTTGTATGTGTTTTATTTATAATAATAACCAGAAACGGGTATATGTTATACTTTCGACAGCTCTACATATCTGGCCATCGCCTTGCAACTGGTGAATAGCCTTTACCCCTTTCTAGGCACACTTAATCCCGTTCGCGTCCCTTGGGAGCTGGGCGGGAATCCTTCGTAGCATTAGATACGGGAATAACAATACACCTATATAACAACATAGTTAATATACCTCGACTGATAGAAAGAATTACAAGATTATTCTTATTAAGTATTAATATCCATTATAAGGTTTACATTTCCTTATTTTGCTTTTAAAAAGACAATTCAGTTTTTGCATAAATAAAAAAATTTATATTTTTTAATGGATTTAGCACACAAAAAGTATTTGTTCATATTGTGTCACTTCCGCTGTATATCTCTTAAAAAACTTCTAGCTATAAGGTCGCCAATTGTAAGTAATATATTTCATGGTGTACAATAAATAATATTAACATTACCATTCTGTTTTCAGACACTTTAACTTGATTTATTTTTAAATTAAGCGATTATACATTTAATAACCATTTCCAAGTACATGTTAACTTGTTTTAATTACACTTTACGTTTTTTTTAATCTTTTATTACACCAGGTCGGCAAACAAGCATGCAATCCGCGTGATAGTAAGCGTCACTGTAGCCTATAGACGTTTGTAATATCACAAGGATATCATTAACTCCTTGCCAATTTCGTGACTTGACGATATTATGCCGCATTACCCAGTTACTTCACTGTTTCTCTCAACCTTCAGACCAGAACACAGCGATGCGAACATTGCTATTTGGCGGTAGAAATAGGTGAGAGTGAAGTACCAATGCAGACGGTCTTTTGTATGAGGTTCATTACGTGTTCCTAAAACATAAGTACTGTTAAGAGTAACAGATATTTTATAAGTTTAGTATATAAATAGTTATGATTAATGAATATAAGAACTCGTTACAAAAACACAATTCCCTACACCTACTATACAATACGTAATTTTATCATCGAACTTCCGAAAGAAACAATTAAGAGTATTTACAGAGATACAATAGTGGCTAGAAGCGTGTTGCTCTCACAATGGCCACCTTCACTGCCGCCATCACAAATCCTTTATCTGAGATTAATCCGTCTTTTATTTCCGTCGTCCTTAACCCGTCGTTAACCGTTAGTTAAGTCGAAGATTTACAACATGGCGGCCGGCACGCCTGCCCGCATCCGCGGTATCACTAATAGTTTATTTCTTTAGTTTTTTGATGCTATTGTGTTTGGCAGCGACGATCCATTTCGTATGCACTATCGCCGAGTTTAGATTAACAGATAAAGATGCGGTTTTATGTCTGTATGGTTGAGTGGGTTGGAGAATTCATTATCAATTTTTGTCTATTATAATCATCGATAGCGGAGTACCGGTGGATTGGAATAGTACCTCCCTCTGCCAGGAGTCGTAGGAGGCGACTAGGCTACCGTGACCGACACATGGCGTTGCGCGAAGTTGCGCTCTGCGATTGCCACCACGCCTGCCCATCGGGACCATTACGGGCGGATATCATCGGGAGGCCTGTGTCCGACCGTGGATTTTCAATGGCTGCTATGATGATAATCATCGCGTTAGACTTATCAGCGTCATATGGAAAATACACGTGTTTGTATTCGGAAATTTTAATTTAACCGTTCAATCGTTTTTCAAGTTTCTCTAAAGTCGAGTCAAAAGATTTTGTGATCCCAGTAATGTCGTGGGTACGAAAGTTTATGACCACGTGTCGATGTTACTCTTTCTTACCAGATAAAACAGAATACTCAATATATATAGAAATATACCGGAAGTAAACATCGAATGCATATGAGAATAGGCTGTCGTATCTTAAGATACGCACACAGACGAACATGTTTGTAGTTGTTAATATTGTAATCGTAAGATGGCGTAGCTTATAGCACAAAGATTCCCCTATCTTTATAATATCCCAGTATGCAGTTAAAATATAATAATAAAAGATTTCTTACTTTAAATTACGCGCGAAAAGATGCTGCAGGAAGAGGAACGCACACATTGCATTTGTTTCTCGCTATCTTCATTTGAGACAGAATAATATAAGTACAGTATATATATATATATATATATATATTCTGATTCATATTTCTGATTTAATATTGTTTTATTTATCATTTTTGACCGTTCGAAAGTGCTTGTTTATTTAATTTAATTTAAATAAAAACATACATACATCACGCCTGTCTGTCCCACCGGGGTAGGCAGAGAATATGAATATCACACTTGTTTCCATCTTGGCATACCTCTCTCGCTTCCCTTACTCGCATTAGTCTTTTCATACATGATCGTTTATTCTTGGTACTTCTGACCTGACCCTTCTTTAATACCTCTTCTACGTAGTTAGAATTATTCACCTAGGTTGTCCTATACTAACTCTTTCATTCACTTCCACTAATTATATATGTGCAGTCATTCCGCTTTCATCCATCCTTTCTACATGTCCAAATAAAAATGAATAACTACTGTTACAATTAATTCATAAATAATTTAATCATATAGTTAAATAAAAAATATTTTCGTAAATTATAATATATTCGTACCAAATGCGAGCATTCGACTTAATAATTATCTCAACAGTTTATAAATAGTTTTTCTTCAATTAGGCCACATGAAGGCGGTCACAAATCAAGCCACAGCTTCGAGCGGCCGTCCCGCGCTAACGGATTACCACCGCGACTCATAAACAACTATTAGTTAGACTCAGATTAACGGGCGGTAACACGTGTTGTGTTGGATTAACCGGCTTGGACTACGCGTATCGTCGGACCCGATGGCGCAGATGGTAGGGATCCTGTGTTATGCGCCAAAGGTCGTGGGCTCGATCCCCACCAAGGACACAACTTTATAAGATGGTATTTGTGTTTCTTCTATGTCTGGGTCTAAAATATATGTATTTAAGTGGAATGTTAGCAATCTTCTGTTGTCTGATGTACTTTCTAAGTCGGTACCTCAGTCGTCTCTGATGACACGTACAGGAGGATTCTACCCTGCCAGGATCTTTACGGCTTTATGCCAACACCTCACGGCATATCGTTATAATAGGCTATTTAACACTGGAATATTCTTTCAAATAAGACCAGCAGTATCTTAATTCTAGCGCGTCCAACCAAACAAACTCATCGTCGTTATGATAATATTATAATATTTATATTTGAATCATATACAAAGAAAATACATAAATCTGTCAAATGATTCGAATACATATATTTGGCAAATCTTCATATTTATAACTATAGCACAGTTGATAACGGGTAAAGATTATATGTTATTTTAATAATGTAGATGATAAATTCATTGCCAATATTTAAGACTTGTCATTATTTTTAATGATCTCCAATAACCTTATTAAATTGATATCTCATGTTGTATTATAGATACAAAAGTAACTGTCCAAGTGAACGAAGTTACATTCGAAAAGATATTAAATATTGACATCAATAAATTTACACAAAATCTCATACATAGATCCAGTAGCTTTTTTATCGCCAGCATTGGGTTTTGATCCCCACACTGGACCAACATTTGTTTGATAAACTTTTGTGTTGGTTCTGCGCCTGAGTGTTTTAAATATATATTTAAGCATCATATGTTATAATATATACCACTGTGGTCTGATATCCGTAACTGATTTAAGCCACTTATCAAAGGGTCAGGTCAATGTATGAGCTGTTGAGTGAGTTTATTGTTATTGCTCAGACGCCTGTATTTGTGCTCGCCGTGAGGTACCGGCGGAGTAGATTAGTACCTTCCACTGCACCAGGTGTCGTAAGAGGTGACTATGGTACCAGAACCAACAGGTGGCGGTACATCCATCCGGAAGCAGCTCAAATGTACAGAGCGGTAATTGGCACCAGCATCCCCGTCGTGAAAGCTGCGCACAGCGATTGCCACATCGCATGCCTAGCGCGGCAATCATGGGCAAAAAACCTCTTTTCTTGATAATAACCAACCAGACTCCAAGACAGCTTAAAGTACTTTTGCTGTGGACATCTTGGCGCACGCAAGATCAATTATACTTAAATCTGAACAATGAACAATTAAAACTAGTGATCCTGTCTTACGCGCCAAAGATATTCGGTTCGATTCTCCCCCTGAGCAAACATTTATATGATGATATTTTTGTTTGTTTTGTGTCTGGCTGTTGTATGTATTTAATTAGTATATTTGTACTTCTGTTGTATGGTGTCCTCAACACAAGTACTTTAAATGACTTCCCACGGAGTCAGGTGAATGTATATCATGTTGTGCGAATTTATTATTATTTTACTTATGATTAATATCAAAATGGTAAAATTGATTTCTACAAAACTTCTATAAATTGAAAGCTGATTTTATATGGATACGTTTTAAGAAAAATATTCTTAACCTTATGGGTTAAGAATATTACTACTAACTACATTAAAAAACGGATATAATAGATATAATAACTTTAGGATTCACTTCATAAAGTCAGGCTTTAGTCAGGCACCAAGTCGTCCAATGTTAGGTTAATATAATAAAAATCTTCAAACTAAACCTTTATTGGGATTTCGGGTTTTTTCCACAGATCGTATTCGTTACAACAAAATAATGGCAAACGGCAAATCAATTTTTATTAAATTCAATTTGAACTAAGATTCTTTGTGAATTTTCTTTGGTAGTTTCTAAAATCAGTAGGCCTTAATTGATATAAATCCTCCAGGCATCAAATTACATTTATCAGTCGGTATCGTGCAATTATTTGTCTGTCATAAATATTATTTTATGATTAACAGAGTAGACACCCGGGCAAATACAACAGAATTACTAAAATAGTTACAGTCTCCAAAAGATGATCGACTGTTTATTACAAAATTTCTATCGAAAAAAGCATTAGTACAAATGCAATGAAAACAACGTTACAGCCGAGACGGTGCGCCAAATTGGAGAGAAACGCAAACTTGAATCAATTCCACTTGAGATTTCGAGCCCAATCCGAGATTTAATAGAATTTTTACATTTACCCCAATCGTCGGATTCCCGCTTTCCCGGGCCCTAGAAATGCTATGTACACATTAATTTCCGTAACGTTTAACGACAAATAGAGGTGGAAATTTAAAATGCTAAAGTAGATTCGCGTAAGTAAATTGATTTCCAGCTACGAAGCGAACGCCGAGAATCGGAGAGTAAACGTTTGACAGGAATAATTTGAAAACGTTTTCCTAATTTATAAGGAGGCGGGTGAGAGATTCGCCCACGTAATTATTTTATCGTCCCTTCGGAAAAAAAGAAAGCACACACAACGCAAAGTAGCGCGTGCTGCCATCTATCGGTAGCCAGGTTTACCACGCGACGTGACGTCCCGCTCCCCCGCCCGCTACCCGCCGTTGTTGACTCCGTCGCATCGTTCATTCACTTCACTCAGTCACCCAGCCGCCACCGAGAGGATTGTACGTGCGTGCCTAAAGTTGTGTAAATAAACTCCGATATTATTGTATCAAACGCGCTCAGCTGATCAGTGATATAAAAATACATGTTTCTATAACAAGAGCAATATAACGGCTATTAGTGGTGACTGTGTGTTCGTATCAGTGAAACCAAAACCGGACAGCTATCGAAAATATCTCGAGGCGAATGTAAAAATACGCGTCACAGAGAACCGTTCTACCGCGTATGACTGATCGATATTTTAAATGATAACATGGATTCAATAAGGTGTTGTTTAAGAAGACTGTGAGATATAGTGGCGAGTTGCATTAGTGGTGTTTGTATGCAGTCTGCATAGCGGTGAGTGACCTATCTATTATCGATTCCAGCGTATTTACGTATGCGAGCTCGTTGATAGCTGCCTGGGATTTGTTTTGAGGCGATAAACTAGTTTATTGTGGTGTATCTACACTAGATAAAAGTAAATAAAGCCGAGTAGTTGGCCGGTGTTGGCCGTCACTGCGTCTGCGATTCGCCCGCTGCATTATTTACTTGCACCTGCTTCTATTTTATATTCAACTTTGGAAGTTGCATTTTGTGTTATCCTTTTTAAAGTTTATTCTAAACGTCTTCTGAATGTTGACACAGCCAATTAATAACGTAGGTAGTATAGATACATGAAAAAAAACAAGTTTAATGCATAATCTATTACCGATTTGTGTAAGTGACTGATTACTTGCTTTTATTTTTAATGTACGCGCATAATTCATACGTATCTACCTATATTTCTAACTACTTAGGTTAGCCATTCAGACAACATGCACAATCACTAAAGTTACAGATTCCGATTTAAACGTAAGTAGTTTTCGTTTAATTACCATTTTGTGTACAGTAAAATCGGGTAACATTGAACTATTAAGGAAATTAGATTTATTTTCGTAGACTTTTATAGTCTACGAATTCAGCCGAGATTAAGGTTTTAATCGATTGCAATAAATGTTTGCATGGTGAATCTGATCCAAAATTTTTGTATATTTATTCTATAAAAGGGTGAGATTGACTTTTATTTCAATTTATTTACCGTCGTGTAACCCTTTAAGAATTAAACCAACTTATAATATTTAACTTATACAGAAAAAAGGGTAAGTAGTTGAATTTAATTTTAATAGTTTGTCCCTTTTGGCCCTTAACAAAATATTATGTCGCCCCGCTGCCTATATCCCAATGCGCTTTCTCATTTGCAAGTGGAAGCGAAAATAGCTCGGACGACCGGCCACCGGCCACCGATCACTGAGTCACGCTTATTTATGACCACCTTCGGCATCCTGCAGGTTGAGGAACTGATGTCTATTCCGGACCGACACACGGCCCACGTGTGCGGTACATTATGTGAGACAACGGCACGACAATTTAGTACAACTAGGTACCTAAACAGGTACCTATTGAAACCTATATACCTATGTTATAAGCAAAGACGTTATTTAATATATAACGTGATATATACAAATACTTAAACGTGTAATATTAACACTTTACATTGTCGCTTTCACTACTCATAATTAAATTACTGTTTTAAATAACATTTTAACGCTGTTTACCTATTTAACATTTTTTTTACATTTCGGTTACCTGGCCGCTGCCATTTTCGAGAAAACTGAAACGTGAAAAAAAAGAGTAAATTGCTTTACTAAAATAGTAATTGTATTAGGAGTATTGAAAGCGCAAACGTTAGAAAATATTACACGTTACCGTATTTCTATACTTTGTGTAATATGTTTTTAACGCATTTGCTTGGTGTAACTTTAACGTGTTTTTAAATTGTCTGATTACGAACTCCCGAACAGGACAGACCCAAACACTACAATTTGTGTTCATGTTGATAAATTACCATTTTCGTTACACTGACCAACAATATTCAAACATATTTCCAAATATAGGTATCACTACCTATATTTTGGAAATTGAGGTAGACCTCGTACAAAAGGTCGTCTGCATTGGTACCTCACTCTCATCTATTTCTACCGCCAAATAGCAGTGTTTGCATTGCTGTTTCGGTCTAGAGTGTGACAGAGGCAGTGAATTTACTGGGTAATGTGGCATAATATCCTCAAGTCGACGTTGCGACCGTCTTAAGGCTGCAGTGACGCTAGTGACTACAGGCCACTATCACGCGGACTGTATGCTTGTCGACCTGGTCTAAAATCCGTTCAAATCGAAGATCTTATACCAACTTAATAAAATTAGATAAAACCGCCTTAAACTACAATGTTTGTAAAAATTACCTTCAGCAACATAAAACAAAACAGGAATCACTTGTGAACAAGATAATCCCATGTCAGTTCCAGGTTTTGTTAGGCACAGGATTCTAGCTCGTAATTCCTTAAATGTGCCTAGTAATTTATCACTTGCCGTAATCCAAAGGATCCTGCGTACGTTATCGTTGCATATGTACCCAGGTAATCACAACGACTAAACCATTTTATCTAAATCCGGCTTGCAGCTTTGGCGTGATTGCGAATTTGTGCAAGTATGTACTCGGTAACTTAGTAAACTGGAAGTAGATCATTTTCGGCGCCTGACTTAAGATATTGCAATTTATTTTAAAATTCACATATCTCATATATTGATGTAATACCGGGGTAAGTCGCTTAAAGCACTTGTGTTACGGACAATAGTTATCAGAGGAATCACAAATAAAATACTTAAATACATATATTCAACACCTAGACTCAGAACAAAAACAAATATCATTATACAAATTGTGGTCGTGGGTGGGGATCAAACCTTTGGAGCATAAGATAGGATCACTACCATCTGCGCCACCAGAACGAAAAACGAAAATAACCGAACCATATGATATCTATGAAAAAAGCGTTTTTATGTAGCACAAGATAGAACACATAAAATTATACAGAAC
The DNA here is from genome assembly GCA_020976665.1 of Heortia vitessoides. Taxonomy (NCBI): domain Eukaryota; kingdom Metazoa; phylum Arthropoda; class Insecta; order Lepidoptera; family Crambidae; genus Heortia; species Heortia vitessoides. Next base: position 691,074 of record JACJUM010002971.1, read on the forward strand.
AGCAAATGGGTGGTCATAATGCAATGACTTCCTGACTTCCAGCCAAACTTTGGATGTTGAAGAAAACATAATAAATGGGCAATTTTATAGAGAGCGACATCAAAGCTTGATATCATTGATATGAAAATTTAAAACAACTATAACATAACAAACATTAGTGTATCATCTATATATGTTTACATGAACGATTACAAAGTGGGAGCGATGTTTGTGTTCGCGGCGGCGGCGGCGCGCGCGCAGCCCGTAAACCTGTACACCAATCGCACACACACACCACATAGCAAACACAGAAACTCTGTCGAAACACTGTTTCACATTTTCTAGCACCTCCTAATTACAGGTAAAACGCATCAAATATAATTAGTGCTTATTTGAACGGATATAAAAGCGAGGTGCGAGTTCGATGCCCGCGCGCGCTAACAGTACGATCGCTCGATTCATTCCCAACAATCCGTGTTTGTCTCTCAGTTATGACTTGTTCGATTGTAATACAAACTCAAATATACTTTATACAGGCAGACATTACAAGCACATTAAATAAAAAAATATCAATAATATTATATATAGAAATATTTACATAGTCATAACTTCAAGTCACAAGGTTGGCGTCGGACCCGATGGCGCTGGTGGTAGCGATCCTATCTTATGCGCCAGGGGTCGTGGGTTCGATCCCCACACAGAACAAATTTTTATATGATAATGCTTGTGTTTGTCCTGAGTCAAATATGTATTTAAGTATTATATTTGTGATTCTTCTGTTGTATGATGACGGCACCACAAGTTCTCTAAGCGACTTACCACGGAGTTAATGTATGAGATCTTGTGGAAATTTATTTATGATTTAATGATAAACGCTTAAACTGTAAAATAAATTAGTTGCGCATAACCGGACTTACAAGTTGCAAATCAAGAATTTTAGTTAGGTCTAGCTGCAGTGGAAATCAAACGGGGCATCATTCCCCGTCTGTATCTCGAGACTGTTGAACTAACGAAACAATAAAAACCCTTCTTTAAACGCTGTTTATTTGACTTGATAAATTATTAAAAGAATAATAATAAACCGCAATATAAAGTTTAAGTTAGTTTTATCATGACTGAACGCAAATGACTTACCCAATAAATATAAATGATAAAACTTAAGGTGTACCAAACACTAGAGGACACATCGTAATCCTAAATCTTAAAACATGCATCACGTGTGTTTCTTATCGAATGAGCAGATATATCTCTCGCTACCTTTACTCGCATTAATCTGTTTATACACGCTCGTTTATAATTGGTACGCTAACCTGGCTTGTTGTTTAATACCTCTTCTGCTTGATGGTAAGTTCGCCTAGGTCGTCCCATGAAACTATTTCTCATTCTCTTCCGGTCTTTATTTGTGCAGTTACTCTACTTTCATCGATTCCTTCTAAATGTCCAAATAACTATGGTTGCCAAAACAACATCTGTTACACATCTATATTGTTTTAACTCAAAATATTCTTTATTCAAATAAGCAAATTTATCCAAGCACTTTCGACTAGTTCAAAAAAACAATAGTATTTATAAGAAAAATTAAGTATTAAATTCTATTATACTCATAATACTGATGACCCTTCTTCATCTTGAGTCATCGACCAAATAAATTAGGCCTTAATCTATGACAGCACCAGGCGAGTCTTAGAATCAATTTTAATGCAAGTTCATTACCCAAGCCTGGAAGAAGGAGCTGGTGGTGATAAATATTTCACGAACACGAAATAGTGTAAATGGATCGATTGTATTAACCTAGGTTAGAGCAATTAACTCCCAGGCAGTTTTGTCATTAATGGTTTTATAGGATTCTAGACTCGTTTTCTGTAAGTAACCTTGGGCCAGCCACCTCGATCGGTGCCCAGCATACGTAACGTGAGCCAGGCCCTGATAGCTGCGAACTGGTCAGCCATTTACAATATTAACGAGCGGCGTCCCGCGCCCGCTGCGTTACCGGCCCGTCGTGTATCACATTATGTAAATATACGCACCACGGCTGGCCCACCCATCCTGGCCAACCCTTGAATGCACTTTTTACGCGCTAGCCTGCGTTATCTACAGACCCGGTCGCTAGCAGTGACCCCCTGAGGTTCTCTCAAATATGCGACCCACTATGTTTTTCGTATACAAGAACAAGATTCGGCTTTTATGGTCCTCGTAATGGAAGCGACACCGTACCCTATAGGCGTTCGTGTCATTAGAAAGATAAAACTAGTACCAAACTCTTAATAAGTGTTTAGTAGATTACAGCTTCTGCGTAGCATTTAAATTTACGGAACATCTACAATAAAATTGTATTATACAATGTTAGGCCTCCCCAAAAAAGACGGACTTTTGCCCATAATTGCCGCTCTGGGCTAGTGTGTTGGAGATTGAGACGCTGCTACCCATCCCCGTCCTGTGTATATGAGTTACTGTTTCCGATTGATATACCGCCATCTGTCGGTTCTTGTGCCTTAGTCGTCCCTGACGACACCTGATACAAGGGGAAGTACAATTACACTCTGCCGGTACCTCATGGCTGATCGGGATAAGTAACTTAAGTGTTATTGATATATTATGACAACAGAAGAATTTCAAATACAATACTTATACCTATACGAAATACATGTGTATGTTTATACTGAGACTCAAACAATTCATCACATAAATATTATATATATGTAATTAAATGTAGACACTAGCAATTCCGCCATCGGACCACTCATTTTAATACATTTTTTTCTAATACAGCATTTTATGTTATGAAGTCAGCAAACAAGAATACGGTCCACTTGATGACACACAACTGAAGATAAGATGTCAATTTACCCAGTAATTTCACTGCCTCCCTCAACCTTCAAACCGGAATACAGCAATGCAAACCACCACTATTTAGCGGTAGAAATGGGTGAGAGTAAGGCACCAATGCACGACCTTTGTCTCTTACAAAATCTACGTCTAGTCTAGTCAAGTCTTATAATAATAGGTAGAAAATATAAATCATCGAATGAATCATGTCAAACAGAGCAATTCACTATATCCCGATATCGTTTGTTATTATTAAAGACAAGTAGGCAAGCAAACCATCGTTGCCTCGCGGCCGTATTACGAGCTGTTTATAAAATATTTGACTTGTTAATTCGCCGTATCAAATCAATGGCGGGAGTTTAAACAACGCCACTGGATTCCTGCACGCATTCCCGGATATTTTTAGCACGTCAATCCATCGTAAATAGTCAGATGAACGTCATTACGTGTCGGGGGAATGTTGTCAATTAGACATACGTTTAGGAATAGTTATGAAACTCTGAAATAAAAGTATGTTTACTTTTTTTTACCTAAATCACGGTCGTGGTGGGTAGACTATGGATCTCCTTTTGCTACGATCTTGGCATACCTCTCTTGCTTCCTTTACTCGCATTAGTATTTTCACTCACGCTCGTCTATTCTTGATATTTCTGAGCTGACCCTTCTTTAATAATTCTACCTGGTTAAGGTATGTTCGCCTAGGTTCTATATATTCGTGCAGTCATTCTACTTTCATCCATCCCTTCTACATGTCTTAACCATCACAACATTTCTTTCTCTATTGTTGTCACTACATCATCTTCTACACCACATCGATGTCTTACTAGCAGTGCCCGCGACTTCGTCCGCGTCTAGTGACTTTGGGAGTATAGTAGACTTCCTGAGATTAACACGTTCAAACAAACAAACTTTTCAGCTTTATAATATTAGTATAGATTACACTAATATTATAATTATACTGCTATTTCTAGAAACTTAAAAGCATAAAGAATTATAGGATTAAAAGTGTCTGTATGTTTGTTAAGTTTTCACTACGGGGCTGATTTTAAAGAAAACCTGGAGCGTTGATAAACATTCCCTCCATGGGAGCCCTACATATGTTTTTAATACTCCAAATAAGACGCAACCTTACATTATTGTAAAATTGTGTATAAAAGAGGTACTTATATACCTAATTGTCGGTTAGTGCTTACTGATTATTTTATTTTTAGGCGTTACGTAAATTTTGAATGGCCTACAGCCCTACATATGTCGTTACATCGAAGGTAGTATTAAATTATAAAACAGTATATTGTTTATTATTGACGCCTTAGCCGACGTTGTATTTCTTTATAACACCACATGTTAAAGTTAAAGACTTGAACCTATTTTTCAGGTGTGCATATCTGTGAAATCACATTTATCTCGACAACTGTTGATGTATGTCGTGATTAAGGAAGGATTAAACCGGCTTATCCGCGGATTAGGCGCGATTTTGTTTTTTACTCAACTCTTGCATTCGTGTCAGCCATATTTTAAAAAGGGATAACGGATTAGCGCGCAATGAAAGCCGTAGTCTGCAGCGTAATTACTGTGGCAATGATATAAAAATCAATTGGCAAATTGGAAGGCTATCTATTTTTATGAGTTGTCGATTATCTTATCAAGTCAATTATCAACTGGCGACCGGTAGCGTACAGTAGCGGTAGAGTGCTTCGCGGTTCTTTGACGAAACTCGTTGAAAAATGTTTTCGTATATTCGCTATTTATATTAATTATTCACCGGAAATAAAATGTAACGAAAAAACATTATCATTTCTAACTTGTATTTGTCTTATACTGACACAGTTTGCTGAGTTTCTATCTACCGGCACTGCTTCAGTATAAAGCAATCTTGGATTTCCTCAAGTAGCAAAAAGTAATATTAAATAAAGTTTATTAACTACTTGTGCAGGAATAGTTGGCTGCAATAAATATAATGATATAATAAAACTATTTTTATCGCTATTTATAAGGCAACGGTCAATTTAAAAGTCAAAGCTTCGCAACCAATTTTGAACTCAAATACTTACGATTAGATTTTAAAATCGATTGTGTTATTTTGACAGGTACATCCTTTGACAAGATACGACATCTTGTCGCTTTCAGAGTGCATATGCATATACATTAAACAGTACGCAGTCTCATGTTGTGGACATGTGTGTGTCGACGTGCGCGTAGAGACAGGAGGTTTGTTTTCGCGGGGACACCGCTGCTCCACTATCGAGCGATAGCGTGCAATATCAATAAATCATTCCACCGATAACGGCTCTCCTAATTAAACCTGCGATCGATCAACGCCAAGACGAACACGCTTGCACTGTGCGCCCTTACTCATTGAGGCCTCGGTTGACAGATCGGTGCTATGGATCTCAGGCCATTTCTCGATATGTGCAATAGTTAAGGATAGCTGTGTGCCCCTCTATCAACCGCTCTGCTCGCGTAAGGCCGTCAAGTCATCTAACCTTCTTAAAAACTCAAGTCAACATCTCATACTTTGACCTGACTCCAAGATAAGTCGCTTAAAGCACTCATGTTGCGGACACAGACACCCAGGCACAGAACAAACACAAAGATCATTAATATTTGTCCTGGTTGCGAATAGCACAACCTTTATAAATATATCTCTTATTAGCGACCCACCCCGGTTTCGCACGGGTGCAAATAGGATAAAATATAGTTATTGTGAGTCATCCCTTATTTTGATCCATCTCATCGGGTTCAGCCAGCGTTTGCAATGTAATCACAAAACATGTGTACATATATTCGACATCATATTGGAAACCTCTAAAACTATCGGTGTTTCTTTACTATATTATGCATTAATAAATACTTTATTGTACACCAAACATAAAAATACATGAAAAAAACATTATTATAAAGTACAATAGGCGGCCTAATCGCAAATAGCGGTTTCTTCCAGGCTACCTTTGGATGTAAAGACTAAATGAGAGAAAGAGGTAGTAAGAGATGTGAATGAGAACGATAGAAAAAAAATATACATAATATAAATAGATTGTATTTAAGGAAATATAATTAGGTATAACTATAGTGATAGAAATTAATCCCTCACCAACATACGTATATACTTAGCCAAATATAATATAACTGAACGAAATAGACGAGATGTTAAAGAAGGGCCGGGTCGAAAGTACAAAGAATAAACGAGCGTGTATGAAAGGTACAAATGCGAGTGAGGGAAGAGGTATGCCAAGATCGTAATAAGAGGAATTTCATAGTCTCGATATGTGACGAATGCGTTCGAATTCGTGTGAAATTAAAATATCGCGATCGCAATAAAAAATCTATAAGTGTCAACGCGGGCGCATAAAAAATACGCACCTGAAGAAAACAAAAATACCTTGTGTCAGTGAACTGGTGCTATTTCGACTGGCACGTCTCGTTTTATAATCTTAAAATATCGTTGCTTTGGCAGTGAACAAACGCTTGCCGCACCTCAAATACGTCCACGTTCGTTTTCTTGAAATCAATATGCACTGGCCGAAAACGTATTGCAATTCCACAAATTAATCGTAAACAAATTTTTATTAGAACAGGTCGATAAACGCTAGCGTCACTGCAGCTTGAACACGCTTGTAACATTGCAGGGATACTGGGATACTACTAATCCGTTGCTAACGTTGTCTTAAAGATACTATGTCACATTACCAAGTAATTTCACTGCTTCTCTCACCCTTTAAATCGGAACAATATGAACAGCAATGCGAATACTGCTATTTGGCGGTAGATATAGGTGAGAGTGGAGTACCAATGTAGACGACCTTTGTTTGTTGTCTTCCTCATGTATAGATTGCGTCAACACATCTATAATAAATGTAACGCAATTTATTATGAAAATAGGATAGTGATATAATAATTCACGCATGTTTCTCGTCTCATCAGTTTATGACTCCGAAATAAGTCTTATTACTTGTGTTACGGACACCTGATAACAGAGGAATCACAAAAAATATGCATTATATAAATGTCTGTCCAGGTTGAAGGTCGAAGGTATGCTACCGTCTGTACGTACCTTCAGGCTTGTTAAGTATATAAATAGACAGATAGTTCCGATGGCAGGAATCTTATCTTGATGTTGTGTGTGTGTACTCGTCCTGAGTGGGGACCCAGGACAAGTATTTATATGATGAATATTTGTTATGTATCTGGGTGTTAAATGTGTATATTTAAGTATAATATTTGTGCGCTATAAGCTGCTTATCTTTGAGTCTGGTTAATGTTCGAGATGTGGTGAATTTATCCGGTGATTGAAATTCGGCCGAAAAGTAGTTATCCGCTTGTAAAAAAAATCAGGCCCACTCGACCATTTTGAAGTAATAAAAATGGAGTGTATAAGATATACTTTGTCGTTGTGTTGTTATCTTCCGGTTATCGCGCGATCTGGCAACATACTATATCTTGTAACGATACATATTACAACTTCATGATATGTTTTTGACAAAACTATGTGTTCAGTTAATCTCGCCTCGCCGTTTATCAGATTATTTTGTTGGGGAACGCTTAATGAATAGATAATTTAATTATCATTTTGCAATGACGTTCCTTTTAAATGTTCTCGCATTTTTTGCTGGTTTATACTTGGTTGTCATGAGACATGTCGGTTGAGACAGTATCAAGTAAAACATCATAATAATTTATTCGATTTGTTACAAGGATCAACTTGTAAGTTTATTTAAAACTAGCTGTGCCCGCGACTTCGTCCGCGTGGAATAGTTTTTTTTTTTGGTACCATACCTCTTTACCTTAACTTATATAAACTTTGAATGTCATGTTTATTTATATCGAATCAATGGCCTAAAAAATAAGTTTCAAGTTTCTAGCTCCAAAAATAGCGATACTTCCATACAACTTTTCATCCTCCCTTTCGACCCCGTACAACCCTTTTTTCTTGAAAAAAAATAGCCTATGTCCTTTCTCAGGGTCTAAAGATTTTCTGTGCCAAATTTCATCAAAATCTGTGATGAGGTTTAAGCGGAAAACTGTAACAGACAGACAGAGTAACTTTCGCATTTATAATATTAGTATATTATAATATTAGTATATTACAATATTAGTACGGATTAGAATAAATAGTATAAATTTATATATAATAGATAGACCCCAGAAATAGCTTATCTATTTCTACAACGGAGTGAGATGGAGGAGTGAGGTACCAATGCAGACGACCTTCCTATGAGATCTACCTCGTGTGTGCTACCCTATTCCACAGGAAAATATTTTGTTCCGATACAATAAGTATCACGAGTTTTATTCCCGACTACAATCCATTAATCTATTTCATACAAATCATTCACTATGTACTATTTACTGGGATTTATTGAAACGGGTGGTGAACCAGTGGTATTCCCGTTTTCATTTCAAGTCATATAGTGAAATACATGTGCAGTATATAAGGAATTAGATAAGACTCGTACTGCTGACCGTATTGTTTCCTCGAATAACGTAGTAACAACGTAAAGGAAAACAATATTTGTAAGTTATATTACCTCCCCCTATGAGAATACAAATATATTCTACAAGTATATTCTTATTTCTTTATATATAAAAAACAATTTAACCATTTTTTGTTTGCTGTCATGTGTTTGATATAACTTGAGATATATAATTGTTTATATCTCAACTTATAGTCGCAATATTTTATTCGTGATAAACACATAAGTATAAAGACAGGACAACATCTGTACAATTGATTTCTTGAAGTAACAAATGACTGTTACAGAATTAAGAACCGAACCAATTTTTAAGTTTTAAAGTTATTCCAGGAAACAATGATACACCATTATTGCCGCGCCAATCGAAGACTGTTTATCCCGCTGATATATCCTCGTTGAAATTTAGCAAGCGCGCGTATTGGCCAGATATTTCTACGGAAACTGCACGAGTATTTTCGTTTTAGAGCCATTAAATCGCGATGCGTTTGTGCACGACACGCTAAATTACGCCCCAATCTTTGCGTAGTACGGTTGCTTTTTGATCAGCCCCGTATTCGGTCCGATCGATTATTCGAGCAAACAGGGCCAGGGTAATAAATCATCGGGGCCCGGGCGTTACCTGCGCCCCGATATGAAAAAAGCCCCCTTGAAACAAAAGGGGACATTTCTAACGCTGCGGCGGAATTCCAATCAATTGGCGGTAGCAATGACTGCTATAGCACTCGATGCCCACGAACCGGCTCGCTGTCATTTACAATTATTATAAATGTATTTTACATTTTTGGAGACCTAATTTTATTAAAGCTGTTAAGAAAGTATGGGAAATGTCCGCAACAGTCGACTGCATCTCAACGGATTTAAATAAAATTAGAATTTTTGTATTAGCATAAATATTTTAATGTGGTTGTATATTATGAATGCCGTGGTGTACCAGCAGGTCCGGAGCAGAGCAAAACCTCCCACTATACCAGGTGTCGAAAGAGATGACTTGAGGAAGCGCAACCTTCAGATGGCGGTATATCCATCCTAAACAAGGCAGCTGAAATGCAACCGGGGATGGGTAACAGCATTCCACCACACATGTCCGGCGAGGCAATTATGATCAATATTCCCCCTTTCTTGGGGAGTTCAACAGTATGTTCTCTATCGTCATGCTCGTTTATGTTCAACAGTAGACGCTTAGCCGCTGCTATATTAGAATTAGATATTATATTTATTCATTAGGGATCTTTAATGTTATATTAAAATATCATCGTCATGACCCTAGCAGGCGTAAAATGTCCAATGCTGCATATAGGCCTCCCTAAGAAAAGGGGAATTTGCCCATAATTGCCGCGCAGAGCAAGCGTGGTGCAGATAGGATGCGATGCAGAGCGTAGCTTTCGCTATTGGGAATGCAACTGCCAGTTTCCGCCCTATGCATTTGAACTACACTTTCCCGGATAGATATACCGCCATCTGTCGGTTCTAGTACCTTAGTCGTCTCTTACAACACCTGATACTAAGGGAGGTACTATTCTCCCCTGCCGGTAGAACACGGCAAGCATTCAAATATATTAGTCTCAATTTTGTTAATATACAAACCAATGAGAGATATGTACTGCAACAAATTCATAAACTCTATCATCGATGTACTTAAACCTGCATATATAAAGGACGACTTATTGGAGCGTGGGGCGGGGGGTATTTACTGTCATTGTTAGCACCAGACATTAGTGCATTATATCTGATGGTTTTATGTCAATCGTGTACAACTTATAAGTGACAATGCGTGAGCATTGTTGCCGGAGTCTGGTCGCCCCATTGTTCTGCTAACGGTTGCCTTCCTTCCACGAAAGATGGCCGCGTTTGTTTTAACGATTTATTGTTTCCATGTTATAGGAATAGTTCTGGGACTAGATCTATATAAAATTGGCCCATGACGAAATAAATGGCTTCCGACAATTGATCTCGGCCGTTTTCTAAAGCCATAAATATGTAAAACTACCCTGCAATTACGTTAATGATTTTGGACTTGGACAGCAGTTTAAAATGTCACTTGTGACGAATTACTTTGACAGAAATTCTTGGGTGGACTTGATTTTGAAGACTTGTTCAATAATATACTATGACTCACTTTGTAATGTATTGTTGTCCATGTTAATGCGTTATTATTTAGTTTAAATATATAGAAATAAAATATAGCGTAGAACGCTAATGTTTAAGTATTTTTTAAATTGTATTCTCTCTCAAGTGAATTACTGTAATTCTTGTGATAGTAAAGATCTTAATCCTATAATTTGACGGCCTAATGGCGTATTCGGTAGTGTTAATATCTTAGTTTACACACTCTCGTGTGTTAAGGGGTCGTAGGTTCGAACCCCACCTAATGCAAATATTAATATGATGAATATTTCTGTTTGTTTTCTAAGTGTTTAATATGTATTTAATTATTATATTTGTTATGTTTCTGTGGACTGATGTCACGTATACTTTGTATTATCCATATCAATTTATGAGAAGAATGGAAAATATTAAATTTTTTTATTTATTAATTATGCATACGAACAATCCTTTTCATCCCTCTATCGTGCATATATATAAATGATTCCCTCTGTGAGATTTTGTTTTGTATAACGATTCCGTTTGTCTCGTCAAAATGGGTAAAGGGAAGGGAAACGATCCCAGAGTGAGCAAGTCCGATTTGTGAGGCGTAAAAATACCAAAAACAAGGCAACTTCCTTGATTGCATTAGGATTAGTGTCCCGAAATCCCGCGAGCAAGACCGGCCGCTCCAGACGTCTTCAAAGGGCCACGATTCTGTTTGACGAGTTTAATTTAACTTTGAAGTTGTGCAGTTCCAATATTGGGCCGTCAAATCAAAGATATCCCCCTCACTTGAGATTTTATGGCTGCCAATGCTTCTCGAGGCTACGCCTGTTTAGTTACACGTCGACGGGTAATTTAAGCTTGTATTGTTAAAACACAACAAAGAAAATATGAGTGACACTTTTACAAAAAAAATTGTTGTATTTAAATCAATAAGGCAACTAAAAGTTTGCTTACATTACACAAGTCTGTAAAAAAAGCTGAGAGCTGTTTAAGCTTTTTTGTAGTTCTTATGTTTTTGGATGTGCTGAATTCGAAAATAACTTTAACTTTGTACTAGAACGTCACGATTTTTGACAATATAGGTGTCTTGTTTAACAAGTGAGCATCTCAAAATAATACATAAAGAAGATAAAATATTTATTACTTCTTTGAAGGCAATCCACCCTTCTCTTTCAGGATCCGTCATGGTTGTGATGAATAGTGGATGAGCCATAAGCCGTCTAATATCTGATCCGACGAAAACACCTTCCTTCAACTTTGCCTCCTAGAGGCCTGGATACTTTGTTATTAAGTATTTGAAGCAAAATTCATCTCTTGGAAGTGACTTAACAAATTGCTTTATCAATCCCAGCTTTATGTGAAGCGGTCATAGATTAACCAGTAGTCATATGTGACGCAAAGTGGTGGAACAAACCACGGTTAACAATTAATTTATGAGGACAAATTCAATATATCGCGGATTCAATGAGTCAAATAATAATAATTACTAATATCTATTCTGTAATTCCTCGATGAAGAAATATATAAATCATAAACGTTACGTAAGTCCCGGTAAAGTCCCAACTGTAACCCGATGCTCCATGCCAACAACTATATGCTACTTATTACTGTTAAAAATAAAATGTACCTTTTCGCAAATCTCCAATATTACCCGTGAGGGTATATAGATCAAAATGCTCAACCACTGAACCGTTTAATGAAACTGAAATGTTTAATAATAAAGATGAAAATAGCAAATAGTCAAGTCAATAGTTGTTACATACGAAGTAAAAAATCTTAGTACTATAACTGTAAAATGTATGTTTCATGGAAGTCTCTTGAATATTTATTAATTTATTTACTAACTCTCCAACATTTGCGTACACCAATTCATCAGTCAAGATACAATACAAGTAAATAAATATGAATATGAAATGATAATGTCAGAAAGAAAATCAAAGTTATTAACATAGCCAAGTGTAGCCCAACCCACCGAACAGACAACTGATAGGTTCGAGAACAAGGTTCCTAGGTTTATCAGTGGACTACCTACCACTGATAATATTTTTTATAATTTATAATTCACACATCGACATGCCTCCAACAGAAGTCGCTTAAAGCATTCGTGTTACCGAGATCAGACTAAAGAAATCACATATTTATACTTATATTATACTTAAATATATATATAACTAATATATTTATCACCCATACACAGAACAAACATAAATATTTGCCCTATTTATATAGAAATAACCGACACCAAGCCGACTTACTAAAATATATAAAAATCGATTAGATGTTTGTAAAGATACAAAAAATGATGTGTGGTAAACGTGAGCTTGGTAAATTTCAGATGGGCGCGCAGTGAGCGGGCGAAAATGTGGCGCGCGATCGCGTGCGCGTACGCGTGCGCGCTCGTGGCGTCGCCGGCGCGCGCCGCCGCGCAGCCGCGCTGCGAGGAGATCACCATCCCCATGTGCCGCGGCATCGGCTACAACATGACCTCCTTCCCTAACGCGCTCGACCACGACACGCAGGATGAGGCCGGCCTAGAGGTACATAGATCGTTTTCATTTTGTACGGAACGAAGATATAAGACAGTATGTTTTTCAAAGTTTCGCGACATGGTTTTAATATAACGAAGATACGATCCGAGAGTTCCGTAACCGACACTTTAAACGTCCATTTCTTCCATTGTTGTTTGGTAGCTAAACAGGGGGAATATTCCGAACTTCACGCAAAGTTGTGATTGACTTTCCGTTTTGCTTATTCATCAGTGGGTTTCACAATAAAAGGATGCACAATACAAAAACCGATTCGATGAATTTATCAATTAAAATTTTGACTAGAAAGACTATGGTACCTACTTTAATTTCGTAAAAAGAATCCTGATGCAATTACAAGAAAACGATGCTATATGCATCGTATCGCATCGCATAAAATTGGGTCGTATCGATTGGCCTATCTTTCGAGTGGGCATTTAAAAATATTTATAAATGTATTGCAATATGTATCTTCACGAAGACGTCGAAATGAACCAACTACCGACACGTTCCAGGTGCACCAATATTGGCCGCTCGTCGAGATCAAGTGTTCGGCTGACTTAAAATTCTTCCTCTGCTCCGTCTACACGCCGATCTGCATCGAGGAGTACGAGAAGCCGCTGCCGGCGTGTCGCAGCGTGTGCGAGCGCGCGCGCGCCGGCTGCGCGCCGCTCATGCAGAAGTACGGCTTCCAGTGGCCCGAGCGCATGGCCTGCGAGCGACTGCCGCGCATGGGCGACTCCGACCACCTGTGCATGGAGGAGCCGGACCGCGAGCAGGAGCCGGAGCCCCCGCGGCCGCCTCGGCGCCCGCACAACCGATGCAAGGTGTGGGTCGAAATCGAAGCGACCGTCGCTTTCGGGACGGACGTCTTTTTTATATTACGAAGTCAGCATACGGTCCGCTCGATGATAAACGTGACCGCAACCTATAGACTCTCGTGTCATCACAAAGATATCACTAGCGTGTCGCCAATCATGTCAACTCAAGGCGCAACTACACATTTACCCAGTGATTTCGTTGCCTCTCTCACTCTTCAAACTGGAACACAGCAATGCGAACACTGCTATTCGGCGGTAGAAGTAGATGCGAGTGAGGCACCGATGCAGACGCCCTTCGCAAGAGGTCTGCCCAATAAAGTGTACTCTCGTCGGATCGAA
>JACJUM010002971.1:705525-775343 GCA_020976665.1 Heortia vitessoides
CCGCACCCGCGGCCTCGCACCGCTCCGGCCAGCCGCTGTCAGACTACGGCCCGGTCTAGCTCTGCAGCCCGGCCGGTTCGATGAATATTTTTTAAGTTGGTCGTTTTCGGGGTCGATCGGAATCCGCGGCTGATCCTTTTTCGAATTCGATCGCATCTTAACTTCGGACGGAAGACTTGACGTTCGGAGACTGATCGATTTCTTTCCGACAGCTCGAATTTTAATTTTCAGACATTCTCAGATGATGTTGATAGTTTATTCCACCCCGTGTGATACCTGAGCCTTCGAAAACCTTATCGAAACTTAGGAAGAAATCGGTTGAGTTGTTGAATGTATGCATTTGAGTTCCCATTCTATCGACTACAAACGATCGCCCCCGAGACGACCGACCCGGCGCCCCAGCCCGCGGGGGCTCCGGCCCGCGGGGGCGCCGGCCCGCGGGGGCGCCGGCCCGCGCGTCTAGTCCAGCGTCCGCGCGCGCGGCGACAGATATACGTAACTAGTTGTAAGTGCAAGCGTTGTTGTGAGGACGCATCGGTCCGAGTGCCGCCGACCAGCCCATCGACACTGAACTTTTGAATGCCCGTGACGACGATGAGTATAGGTAAATCGACCGCGCGATGTGTTCGGTGGTAATTACGTGTAGTAATTACAGTTTGTGGTGCGCGGCGGTCGACGGGAGACGTGCGGACATTGGACGTCGGATAAGGAAACTGTGATTCGTTCGACATGTATACTTATCGATTAGATTAAGCGAAGTGTAAATAATTGTGTAACGGCATCCGCTCGGTGGCGGCCGTGCCGGCGCCGGCGCCGGCTGGCGCGGCCCGGTGCCGGCGCCGGCGCGCGGTGAACCCTTGTTCGGTTAGAATTTGCCGCATCAAAATATGTTATAGATGAAGCTTTTCTCTATTGCAGATTGTCAATTTACCGTGAAATACTTATCTTATAAAATAATTTACTGTTGTGATTGATGCCCGGTGTACACTTTAGCATGAAACTGAAATGCGATCTTCCAAGTGAACTTATGAACATGCCTGCCAGTTGTATCACTGCCAATTTACACGATAAGGCATTTTCAAATTGATATTATAGGTGTGTATCGCCGGATAGTATATTAGGTAATAAATCGGATCTCAAGACGTACTAGAAGTATATGCTATTTGAGGTCATCTAGTTCTGTAACTTGAGCAAGGTGTAATTCGTGACATGATTTGTATTTATAGAGAAATTACCGTACCTCACTTTGTATTCGACCTAGATTCATTGAAGTAATAGTCCTAACGCTTGCGAGATGTCTCCAAGTATTTACTCGTTCTTTTCAGTATCAACTATGTTTCAAAGGTACTTTTAAAGGTCTTAAAATTATTGCAGATTTTTATTAGGATGTTCTTATTTGCAATAAATGCAGATAACCATTTTAAAAGTGATCTTGTTAATACTTTATAGGCATACAAACAGCTACAGGACTTATACAAATTATTTATATTCTTAAATGCAGTATAATTTACAAAAAAAGCTAATTAAAGTTAAAAGTACACATTTTATTTTGTAATGTATTGTTAAATGGATGGTTTGTTTGATCATTGTAATATATATCGCTCAAATACTTGGAACCTACTGCTCGGGCCGTGCGCGAGTCTGTATGTAATATTGTACATTGTTAATGTTATTTATGAATAGATGAAAGTACTGTGACCGCGTGCCGCTATATGGAACATTATGTAATTTATTTTATATCTAACTGTAGATAACAAATAAAACGACTTTTTTATGTACAAACATTGCTTCTCATTTTTACACAACCCATGTCTGCGTCTGAACAAAAGTTAAACATTATAATCCCGCAACTTGTGAACTGATCAATCTCAGAAATAGGAAAATGAACGACAAAATAATAGACAATTGAAAAAAAAGAATAACGTTTTATAGAAGAAATGTGCTGGACATAGGCCTCCCCGAGAAAGGGGGAATTTCGCCTATAATTGCCGCGCTATGCAATCATGATGGCAATCGCAGAATTCGAGAGCAGCTTTCGCGACAGAAATGCTGCTGCCCATTTGAGCTGCATTATTTCGGATGGATACACCGCCATCTGTCGGTGCTGGTACCTTAGTCGCCTCTTACGGCTCCTGGTACAGAGGGAAATACTATTCTACTCGGCCAGTACTTCAAGGCTATTATTGGTAGTTTCCAGTGATACGGTGAACAATGAAGGAAGGCAGGCACGACACCCAAATATAAAACATAAGTGGTGCAAGAATTAAACCTGTGACTCCTGATCTCAACCGGCGCTCTCGGCCTCTGCGCTACATCAAATGATACGCAAGTTCAGTCTACAATGCCTTTTATTATGTACTTATAAAGAAAAGCACTAATGATATCGTAAAGCTATCGTTATTGCTAGTTTGAACATTCCCAGTCGCTATACGAACTTACAGTACATTGTAAACAATAATAACCATATACATAAGAATCAAAGTCTTATCACGTCCTTCAGATCGCACCGATTGCGTTGCACGCTCTGTTATTAATCCTATCAAATTTCCTAGCAAACGCGTTATCTGCCACATAATAAGCAATAAAGATCACATCTGAACGAAGGTTGTTGCCGGTAATGGCATAACATATGTAACAAAAAATATTAATCCCCTAATTCGAGTAAGACTCACAAAGAACTTGGTCAACTTCAAATGTCTAGGCTGTATAATACAAAAATTGTTGTTCTGAAGATTAAAACATCGTCAAAAACAATGTTGCTGATTGATCAAACACATCTAATAATATTTACGCGTTCACCATTCATAATTAAACTAAACCTTTGACGGCTTTGAACGTGGTTATTTGAACTTATTTCCATTTTTTGTTTGTCATTTCGGTTCCCTTGCGACAATCGTTCCGGAAAAAACCGCTTTTTAAAGCCGATACAATAGAATTACTGTTATCTGTGTACGAGTAAAAATCGAATTCTCACATAGTCAAATAACCTATAAATAAATTCTAAAGATTCCTGACTAAGTGATTCCTGATCTACAAGAGCGCACAACTGCATGATGCGACCTGCAAATTTATTTTAAATAACTTACAATTAAGTAAAACATAGTATATGTTATTTATTGCTATAAGGTATATAGTATAATTAACTTCAGTACAGACATTTTAAATAGGTTTACCTATATATAACTGAATAAAATTAGCAAAGAATGTGTATTATATAATGGAGGACGAATTGCAGTGAACCAAATGCTTCCAAAAGGGCATATATACTTTAGAGTAAATGACCTGCAGAACCCTAGATTAATGTATGTAGCTACAATACTGTATTAAGTAAATACAAAAATAGCAGTTTGCGTAATTGGCAATGTAAAGCAGAAATCTTATGAGTTATTGTATTTATATTAGGTATTTAGTAGACGCGTGACACATAATACCACAATTTGATATAATGTAGAAGAACTTATACCCATATGTTGAGTCACGAAGGGCCTTCCACTGAGCATACGTTATAACACTAATATTTTACGTAGCCATGGAAGCACAAAGTTCAAATCTTGGGTTTGGTACCTATTTCAAAATGGATATTGGATGAATCACTTGTTGCCCAAAATCAATAATTGACCCATATTTTCTTTAAATATAGTAAGTTCTAAAGTACATATTAGATATCAACCGTGAAATGATTTAAATGGGACAAGCGAATTCATTTAAAGCCTACCATATGTTAATTGCTAATATAATTCTGCTCGAAATAAATAACTAGATAACTTTAATGGAGTATAATGGCCTACGTACTAGTTATTAGTAAACAATATAAACAAGGACAGTGCAGCACGCACGCACGCACCAGTCCCACTAGGATACTCACACAACCACAGAAATTACTTTAAAACTACATGAAAGAGTAGGTACTCGAAAAGTATTATATAAAAATATCCACAAGCTAAAATTTGACTCGACCTACATTTTTGTAACTGTACAATTTAATAGCATCATTTTACGTATTCGTTTACATTTTTACTCACTAATCAAATTGTGTTAATACACAAGAGTAATTGCTATTTGAGTTCACGTCAACTAGGTATATAAAACATGGGGTTTGTACAAATTACACTTATAAAATATCCTTTAAAAATGGCAAAAACACTATTTCTCAACAAAAACAAACTCATGTTGTACAATTCTCATAAATATTGATTAACTATTTAAAAAAAATCTTATTCAAAAAGTACAACTATTAGATAAATACGTAATAATAATTAAACTAAAACAGGATTAGCAATACTGATCGCAACTAGCAAAATTTAACAGATGATTCAACAGTCTATGAAGGATAAAATACTCTAGGTAGGTACCACAGATGGTCGGCCGTCGACCTGTTGAGTCGCGACAACCGACGACGGGAGCGCCATCTACGCGGCGATCGCGTCGGCGGCTTCGAACGCTAAAATCTAGTCAAAAGTTTAAAATCTCCGGATCTTCGGCGCCGTGTATCTTCCTTCCTTCTTTCTATCATTGCCAAGGTTAAATCAGAGGGATCAATCAAGTGAGAAATAAACGTATCACTGGAAGCTAAAAATCGGCGCACCTCTGGGCGCCGTCGTCGGGACGAGGAGATTCATCCTTCGGCTGGCGCCAATCCGCCTCATCTTCCGCTTTAAAAACACTGTCGTCAGCAAATACAGTCTCGATCTATATACGTCCCGAGAATCGCGAATACGACTTCAAAGTATAGCCTGGCGAATTAAAATAAGGTAGGATGGCACATTTGAAACGTTTCGGGCTAGAGTGTAGAGTCAGCGGTCGGCCATCAGGTGGAGACGGCGTAGCAGCTTTGCGCCGCCCAGTCGGGGGTCCCCGCCCCCGCCCCCGCCCCCGCCCCCGGCCCCGCGCCAACGTGCGCGCCGGCGAGCGGCGCCAGCGCGGGGTCGGGCGCGAACGCCAGCGCGCCCGGGTAGTACTGCGCCTCGAAGGGCCGAGCCTGATACTCCACGCCCTGGCACGGTTGCATCTCCGTCTGCTGTGCCTGCACCTCCTGAAAATGGCTCGCGTTTTCTTATTTCATAATCGTAGTAGCCCTCGAACGTCCGCTGCCGGACAAAATTCCTTCTCTCTTGGGGAAACCCGCATAAGAAAGAAGGAATTATGCTCATAAATGCCGACCTGGGCGAGCGGGATTGAGTTCCGCCGTTTCGGGTGGGTATCCCGTCGCCTATCGGTTTCGGGAGTGGAGAATGTTCGTTTCGGTTGATCCGTAAGCCTCGCCTGATCTACGGGGATGATGCTACTACATGAAATAAGACTTTTTATTCCCGCAGCAAAAATCCGGGGTGAGATGGTATCTATAGTCGGATAGACGATACCTGTTTCCACTTCGCTTGTCTTCTATAAGCAGATCTATGAGTTTGATTCATAAAGTTTTGGCCAGGGTTAGGGATTGGTAGAAAGTGATTCCTACCGGAAACTGCTGCGTCTGTTGATGGCATACCGCTCTAATTTGCTATTCACCATTTAGTACATAGCTTGTTGCCTATTGGAGATTACTTGGGGAGGCCATGTCCAGCAGTGGACTTCCTATGGCTGATATGCTGATGATGATGATGACGTACATAGAATAGAATAGCTGGTGAATTATCATCAATATTCACATGGAGATCTAGCAATGTTACTTCTCAGTGAAATAATAGGAACCTACGCAGGGGAACGTTATTACTTTCATTCTGAAATCTAGTCTTACCTGAACTTGGTATTTGCACCTTTTGAAGCGGCCGTAGAGAGAAGAGTACGGCAAATTGTAATGAATTGCCGCCTGGTTTATTGACATTTGTCCAATTCTGTAAACAATCTACGTACAGTAAAATGGTTTCAAAAATGTCTACTGTAACTGTTACTGTTTAAATAGCACAGTTCACACTCACATTGCTGTGTTCCTGTTTGAATTATTACTGGAATAAAGTGACATGATATTCAGGTTACGAAGTTGGGATGCTAAAGTGATACTGATCGCAAGTCAGTGATCTGACGACCATCTATTGGTTTCGCTGACACATACCACGTTGACTGCTATTTGCTTGCATTGGCATGTAAGCAAACTTTGTAATATAGAAACACATATTTAAAAAAATTTGACCTGAAACAGGAGGCTCCCGCTAGATCTTCAAAGAAATAATATATAGGTATAGTATACCGTGCCAGCAGAGTAAAATAGTACCTTTCAGGCCAGGAAAGTCTATGTCCAGCGGTGGACTTCCAATGGCTGGTATGATGATAGAATATTTTATGAAAAATAGGACTCTTTTTTGAAGAGAATCGAATTTGAGCCTATTTTACGATGGGTTTTAAAAATACTATAGGCCGAGGCGTCGGAACCCGCGCGGTATGACCGACTGCTCACGCCGTTTTCGCGGCTTAACTCCTCGAAAAGACAGGACGAAGGTTGAGATTGGTCAAACCAAAACAAATGTAATTAACTGGTTACATTTATTGAATACCTAAGAACATTATGTCCGAGCCAGAGATATGTCGGGTTTCGACACTCTCAGGCGCGCTCGTATGTCGCGGCCTTCGGGAGGCTCGCGGCCGCCGCCCCGCGGTCGGGCCCGCCCGCCCCGAGCGGGCGCCCGCATCGAAACGAATGGAAAGAGCTTCGCTTGGTATCTTCGCATATGATCGTTCGAGAAGTGATAAGATACATAACTGTACTAGAGGCCGTATAGCTCGTGAAATTGGTTGACGGAAAATCTGGAAAGACCGTGTCCCTGATGATGCGGCGTTTGAATGACAGAACCGGTAATGTTCTCTGTAAAATCGCCGGGAACCAAATAGATTCAAGTGGTCTCAGATCGTTATTTATTAATCTCGTTGTTGACGTACTGGTGGTCATCGTCATCGTGATGCCGGGTCGAGTGAACCTCCAACGTCAAGCGCGTCCTTCCTTGAGAGATTTTTCAGACAGTGCTGCTGTCTAAATAGACAAGTGTAGGTAAGTAGTGGACTGACCTGACCGCCTCGAGGGCCTCGCCCATAGCGTCCTCCGACCACGGCGTCGGGTTGGAGCGGGACAACTCGATGCCTTCTCTCTTACACCGTCCGTACAGTGTACCTGGAATGATTGTACATATATAAAGTAGATGAATTAAGGTACAACCAACGGTCAGGTTCTCAACAAGTGTTCGTCAGTCTTCATTTATACTGGCACCATCGACGCTACGAGATCGTTTGTTCGCATCTGTACGATATTTTAGGATGGTCAGTAGCCGAAGTCGAATGAAAAAACATTCATATACTCCCGTGCGTACATACCCGCCGTACCAGCGGCGGCCACCGTCCGTAGCCACTCCTACTCCCACCAACTTCAAGAAAGAGGCCAATCGCCGATTGTAACTCAGCTGGTCGGCATTCGTAAAGCTACGAAAAACTCTTACTATAAGCCAACTCAAAACAGCGCAACGAGTTACGAATAGGGCAAAGCTCGACTCTTTACGAGCCTCGGTAAGCGATCGAATCAGGTTTGAGGAGATCCGTAAAAGAACCAAAACTATCTATAGATAGTTTTGGTTCTTTTACGGGTATATAGGCTAGTTTTGGTCAACCTACTTGTCACGTCGGACGAGTAAATTGCAGTGCCACTTGTACGATCAGACTAAAACCGCAGGATCGCGCTGGACACAGCCTCATACAACCAGGGCTATTGGAGTTCGCTTTGGGAGGCCTATGTCAAGGAGTGGACGACCGACGGATGATTTGATATGACGATGTTGATTAAAGTTCATAATATTAATAAAACTGTCTGGAATTGAACAGTATTCCTTTAAGAAACGGTTTGTTCACAACAACACCAGGTACCCCCTGGTTGTAACCAGACTTTTATTTATTTAACTTTATTGCACAAAAGGTTACAAAATGTACAAATTGCGGACTTAATGCCATATTGCGTTATCTCCCAGTCAACCATTACACGAAACAGAACAGAATATATATATATTTATATAGTGGTGCAGACAATATATATACAAAATAGATA
Organism: Heortia vitessoides; assembly: GCA_020976665.1. Lineage (NCBI taxonomy): Eukaryota > Metazoa > Arthropoda > Insecta > Lepidoptera > Crambidae > Heortia > Heortia vitessoides. Next base: position 713,546 of record JACJUM010002971.1, read on the forward strand.
AACGTGACATACATATTTGTATAAATAAACGCAATAAATGCATATGATATGCGTTTCAGGATAAATTTGTTTGGGAATTGCTTAGTATTCAACGGAAGCTCATTCCAGGGTCGTATAGCTGTTACTGTAAAAGAGTTTGTCAAAAAACTAGAGTGATGAGAAGGAGTTAAGAGCAAGAGAGTATTAGAAGAACGGAGATTACGTTCGTGAGAAGAAGATAGGAAGATAGGAACTTTTAGTATGTTGTTGCGTACGGATCAAAAAGTATTGAAAATAGTGTGGTTGGAACTCGAATTTTGCGACTTTCACGAATAGGAAGCCAGCCGGAAGAGAACGGTAATGGGAAATATGATCGTATTTACGCAAACCGAAAATGAAACGAAGACAGTTGTTTAATAACGATCCAGGAGTTCTTGAGAGATATTAGTGCAGCACACGTCACCATAGTCAAGTATGGGTAAAACCAAGGATTGAATAAGAAGGGTTTTGGTTTTGGTAGGAAGAGAATGTTTTAATCGATATAAAGCACGAAGCGTTCCAGTAACCTTACTGCTGATTTCATTAACATGTGTATCCCAGGTTAAGGAAGAGTCGATAAATAGGCCAAGATTCTTAACGCTTGAGCTGTAAGGCTGTAAAAAATAATTACAAAATTTTCTTGCAGGTTCTTTTTAAACAATTGAACAAATTAAAAATGTTATTGTTATTTCGTTTGTTTTGCTACGATAAAGATATACATATTTGCATATTGTAACGTGCGCATTTGTATAAACGAAGGGTACCCTACGTGAGGACTTCGGCAAGCGAGCGCACGCAGTACGCACCGGTGGGGATGCCGTAGGTGGAGGCGGCGCGCTGCACGGAGCAGGCGCCGCCGCGGATGGAGGCGAGCGCGCGCTCCAGGTCGGCGCGGCGCCAGGCCGTGGGCGCGGCGTTGAAGGGCGCCGCCAGGCGGATGCCCTCGCGCCGCGCGATCTTGTACAGCGTGCTGCTGGGGATGCCTGCGCGGCGGGGCGCGCGCGGGCCGCGGTATCAAATTTGAACGTTTTAGTTGAAACGCTAACTTTATTTTGTTTTAATATTCAACTTAAAAAACAAATAAATTCCCACATCTCATACGTTGACCTGATTCCGTGATAAATCGCTCGAAACGTTTGTGTTGCGGACATCGAACGACAGAGGAATCACAAATATACTAGTTAAATACATAGAATTGACAGCCAGACACAGAACTAAACACAAATATTATCATATAAATATTTGTCCTGGGTGGGGATCGAACCCAAGACCTTTAGCGCACAAGACAGAATAAAACTTATGTAAAGGACCGAAGACCCGAAGCTGAATCTTACTATCCCCTACGGCGATATTGAAAATCAACTCTGGGCCTTCCAACTTTAATGTTTCGTTTCGCATAATCGAAGCCCAGTGAAGACCTTGAAACCGATCAGATCACCAAACACGACGTGCCGAATGATAGAATCCGCGGGTGGCTATTTAAAACTACACAAATGGAGTCGCGGGCGACTTCGCGAGCTAACTAGAGCTAGCATAGATAGAAGATCTAAGACTAGCCAAAATACTACCAAGGAAATTAAGTAATTAAATCGCATCATATCTCTTTCACGTGACCGAACGTCTGGAAGTTAATATAAGGTATTCCACCATAAAATAAAAACGCTCACCGTAAGCCTTGCTAGCCTTGTTAGCAGATATAGCGCCGGCCCGGAGCGCGTGCAGGGCGCCGCGCAGGTCCGCCTCGGTCCAGGACTTGGAGGTGCCCTCCTTCTTGGGCGTGTCGATGCCGAGGCGGTGTGCGCGCTGCCACAGCGTCGTGGACGGGATGCCGTAAGTAGCTGACGCCTGGAAATGGAGGTTTGGGTTTACCAGGTGCTCGTAGAATACGATAATACACAGCACTCGTTGCTGAGTTGAGCTCGTTATCTTAATATTTCTTTATAGGCAATACATTTTTTAAATAAAGTTAAAAGTAAATGAGTACGTAAATGAAAGGTACCGGCAGAGCAGAATAGTACCTCCCACTGTGCTTGGTGTCGTAAGTGGTCCTTGTCGCGAAAGCTGCGCACTTCGATTGCTAACACGCTTGCCCAGCGCGGCAATTATGGGCAAAAAAACTCCTTTCTTGAAGAGGCCTAAGTCCAGCAGTGAAATTCTAATGGCTTGTATGATGATATAATGAAGACCCTGATGACCTGTCGGGATCATAAGTGTCATCTAACATTTAAATTAGGCAGTTCCATCATTAATATAATCTTTAACAATATGTATTATGCTTAAGAAATAATACTTACTCTTTACGTAATTTTTAAATTAATTTATCGATAAGCCTGATATGCTGCCTGGTATTTTATTATAAGATCTTATGCAGTTGCCCATGAATTATTTATTTTTTGGAGCCGTGTGGTTGTCGAGTTTATATTTATTTCTCGTATTAAACATGTAAACACCAAGAGTATGCACAACTAAACCATCTGTGAAGTCGTATTAGTAATATGAGGACTTATTCATACATTTTCAATTATAGTAGATGAAATTAAAGTGAATCACGGCCATACTTACCTTAGTAAGGCTCATGTTGTGTTTCCTCAATGCTTCGAGCGCGTTATCCATGTCAAGCTGCGTCCAGGTCTTTGGGCTGGCGCGAGCGGGCGCCGCCTCGGGCTGGCTGCACGAGTCGCTCGTGTCCTCACCGCTTGTGTGAAGTTGCTCTGTGCAACACCAAGCCTCATCGTATATATTTTGATGCTACCATCCAAGGGTAGTCATCATAGTCTACGACGTTCGAGCGTCTAAGGTGAGATTGGCGAAATCACACAGAGTGTGATTGAGATGTGATTGTGATGAGTGGAAACTATGTATTATCATGCTCCCATGTAACTGTAATGACTTCCTCCATACGCAGTACAAATCACAGCAGATGAGCGGAAGAAATAAATAAATGGTATAACCATAAATATTATTTTGTAATATGTTGGTCAACAGACAGCAACAGATCAACATAGCCAAATCTGTCAAATCTTCGCAATCGATATTAATTTATAAACTATATATATATTATAATATATATTAACATAGGGGCGGAGCATTAACTAAAAACGTGGCAAAATCGGGCGAAAAAAAACTTTTTAGAGAGCTGTTGCGTGCGCTGCGTCAACGGTTGAAGTTAGTTTGAAAATAATAAAAGAACGCGGCCAAAGTTGCGGGCATAGCTAGAACTCTTTAAAACTTTTTTTTTCAGCTATAATACACAGTTTATATAAATAACGTTTAAAATTGTTTGTTCTACATTTCGTTCTCAAGATTAACAAAAGATGTTGTGCCGAAAAAAGTCGTTAAGAAAAAAATAGTTTTATTATGTGTAATGAATGTGTAAATGTTAAAAAAATATATAACCTCAACTGCCAAGCGATAAATGCCATTGGGAAAAAATGAAACAGATTTGATTTTTTAGCAAATTAGTTCAGTTCTTCATTCACGAGGAAGCATATTCTTACATGAGGTAGACGTAATACAAAAGGTTAGCTATAATGGTACGTCACTCTCACCTATTTCTAGCGCCAAATAGCAGTGTTCACAGTGTGGCTGTGGCATGGTTATGTCTAGAACCATTCGAACCATTTATTTTTACTTTATTTTTAACCGATTTCAACGGATAGATTTTAAAAAATATATATGAGAGATACGTTGATATCATACAGCTGAAAACTTTAGAACCCATAAGTCTTGGAAGATACTTATGTGTCTTAAAGCGTCGCTGAATACCTCGTTAGGGTTATGTTCTGACGATGTCCACGGTCATGTTCTAGGATACCCTCAGCCATTGGCAGCAAAAAGAAAAATTTCCTCAAGCAAATGCTTCAAATGTAAATTTACTTTACCATACTTACCCCCTTCAGAAAGCGGCTCGTCTTTGACCGCCAGCAGCGGCATAAAGTCTGTGGACTCAGGCACTTCGGTGGAACTCAGCATCGCCAGGTGTCTTTCTAGCAATGATGAGCCCTTCAGATCCAAATACATTGCATTTAGTTAGAAAACGGAAAAATATTCTAATTAGTCAAGTCATGGTGTAGTCAGTAACCACGCTTGCGCCGGTAATGTCAGCAACTTTGAAACTGCAAAAATATCGGATTGGGACCGATGGCTATTACTTGACGGCGCCTATCAAGCTGGACCGAAGCTCGGGTGGCTATCGGTGGGACAGTTAATCGTAGTTTGGCAAAGAGGATAACTGGGTCACAGTGACTTGCTCCACAAAAAATTTTGCGTGAGGCATTTATAGCGCGAAAGCGGACTACAAGGCGTCTATTTTCTCCTTCTCCGTCTTGTGCTTTATTACCAGCTCCTTCAGACTTGGTATATATTGGTATTGCCGCGTATCGTTTGATATCTTTATTGCCTGCTTTTTCAGATATACTGGTACATATTAACCGTACAATTACTGGGCAGCGCTAGTTTCAGATTCTTCGGTGTAAAGACGGGTAGGGAGTTGGCGGACTTCTCGTATTTCACTGTGGTGTCTTTATCGCAAGATCCATGGTACACACTAACCTTACAATTACTGGGCGGTGCTGGTTGCAGGTTCTCCAGCATGAGGGCGGGTGGGGTGGCGGCTTGTTCCGTCTTTACGCACACCGGCGTGGCGGCGGGTCCCGCCGGCGCCGGTATCGCCAACTCTTCCAAACCTGACTATTACATAAAAAGAGTGGCCTGAGTTGAGTTGCCAATCAACAAAGTTATTGCCTAATAGTTTTATTAAAGGCTACAACTCTTACAGTCTTTTCAAGGTTGTCACCGCTAAACATTATTTCTTGAATAAATCAGCATATTTCTATTGACCCAGAAAACAGAAAACATAAAATATAAACGTACTTATTCAAATGTCAAGCCGCTTTAATACATCGGATGTTAACATTATGCGATGTGTTCCACGTGTTTTAGAATCACGTGGCAGGCAAAAACAAAATCAATTTCATCACCATCATAACAGTCGTAGAATGTCTGCTGCTGGACACTGGCCTACCCAAGAAAGGGGTAATTTGTCCATAATTGGCGCACAAGGTTTGTGTCGCGACGCGATGCTGCAGCCCATCCCCATCCCGTTCCATCGAATCGAACATCGAACTAAGCTGTTTCGGGTGGATAAAACGCCTTCTGACGGTTCTAGTATCTTAATCACATATTCCTAATATGATGACCAACTTAAACGTTGTGAACAAAATCAGCAACATCATACATTTAAGGGATGTTTGGCTTCTATCTCATAATTGCTCCACTTTATATCTTTACATTTTTTCAACATTATCATCATCATTACCAATAAAAGTCCTCATTACCAATGGAATCATTCATCACCATTATTTGAATCATTACAGCCGATGTCCACACATGTGCTGGACATAGGTATTCCTGAGAATGGCGAAATTATGCCCATAATTACCGCGCTGGGCAAGCGTATTGGCAATCGCATGGGCGATGAAAATGCTGCTGCCCATCCCCAACCTATGCATTTGAGCTATACTATCTCGGATGGATATACCGCCATTTGTCGGTTCTGGTGCCTTAGTCACCTCTTACAACACCTGGTTCAGTGGGTACCTGTCGGTACCTCAAGGCAAATTTTTAAATACATTTTTATGCCCCTAATGGAAGGCTATTAAAGCCATCCACCTTGTGAGCCGACGTCCTACTCTATAGGCTGCCAGTTCCAATTAAATAAATATTAATGTTCAGGCTTTAGCCGAGCCTAAGCTAGCAAAAAGTTTATACTCAATGGAAAAAAATAAACTTCTTAAGATTGACATGATTGGGCATTTAATGTAGATAACATTCGCTCTATACGGCAAGTCATTATGTTTATTTTTTTAGAAGATTAAAGTCCGCGGCGTTAATTTGGACCCGTGAGAAGTTGCGATAGGTCACCGGGTTCATATTAACAATTATAGAATAATCAAGATGTATATTTATGAAATATTTTTTTTTATTTACACGACATCTCATACGTTGACCTGACTCCGAAATAAGTTGCTTAAAGCACTTGTGTTTCGGATATCAGATAATAAAGGAATTACAAATATAATAATCAGATACATACAAATAACTCCAACAGAACAAATGTTAATATTCATCTTTTAAATATTTGCTCTGGGTGGGGATCGAATCCACGACCTATGGCGCACAAGATCTCCGTCTCCATCTGCGCCATCGGACTCATCAAAAGAGTTATTCAGAGATTAGCATTTAAAGTCTAAACTATAATCCAATTTACATACACCTAAAGATGATTGCAATTTAATTTAATTCAGTTCTATAATATAATATTACTTGTAGGTACTTTGTCCTGTTGTAAGCGAACTACTTTAAAGTTTTTATGGGAAAAAATATCTCTTTAACCATAACGACCATCTTTCTTCGTTTCCGCATCCATATGTAGCCACGGAGGACCAGCAGATTTGAATAGGTATCTTAAGATGTGATAGAGGTACCGAAACCGGAACCGGAGATGGCGGTATGGGTATCGACTCGAAATAGCGTATCTCAAATATACAGGATAATGGTTAGCAGCATTCTCGTCACGAAGCTACGCTCTACGTTTACCGTCACAGCGCCCATAGCTTGCCCAGCGTGGCAAGTAACGGCAAAATTCCCAATTCTTGAAGACACCAAGAAGGATTTGTTTAACAGTAAATCCAACAGCTATTATCACAATGAATCTATAATGAACATGCCTAGCATATCAAAATAATGTAATCATGTTTAGTTTGTTATCAATATTTAAATTTTTCATGCTCATCGACTAACTTATTCATTTAAATTCATCTCCTTAAATGATGTGTTTAAGGTATTACTACTAAGTATAGACAGACACATCACACACATACATACTACTAAGTAGGTATATTTCGTTGATGAGAATTTTCTAAAACATGTAAAAATATTTAGATTAAGACGCCGGTCCGTTAATGAATATATTTTTTTTATTAATTATATCTCCTGTAAACCCATTTTGAAATAAAAAAAATATTTAACGCGGCAATAGCAACACGCGGCTGCGCGTCTTTATCGTTTTATGTAATACCCGAATCGCTCCGCGGTTTATTCCGCGTAGTTCCCTTTTCCGTAATAATGTGGGAATAAAATATAGTTTCTATCACTCGCTAACAATCCAACGAATTTTCAAAAACTATTCGGTAGTTTTTGAGTTTCTTCGTTACAAACAATTTTTTTCTCTTAGTAATAGTGTTGTAGTCTAGCTGTAAGGTACCGGCAGAGTAGAATAGTACCTCCCCATGTACCGGGTGTCGTAAGAGGCGACTAAGGTACCAGAACCGACAGATGGCGGTAAATCCATTCAAAACAGTATAGCTGTAATGCACAGGGCGGAGATGGGTAGCGGCATCCGCGTCGCGAAAGCTGCGATTTGCGATTGCCAGCAGCAGTGGACTTCTAATGGCTGATATGATGACTAGTGTAGTCTTTAATTTCAACCAATGGTACCTCATTAAATTACATATCAAAGGTTATTGTTTTAAGAAAACTACCATTACTTAACATCAGGCTCAGGTGGATAATGTTAATGTACATAAATTATAAAATTACCGACAATAAAGTTTCCATTACTTTTTAGATCGTGTGTTATCTTCTGCCTATTTTTAGAAAAATAGCGTTGACTTACATGCAACTGATGTAAGAGATGTGTAGGTTCGTCATTTTCGTGAGCGACGTCGTTTTCTACTTTGATTGGTCGAAGGCCAAGGGACGGTAACTGACCAATGGACTGGGAACTGTTAGGTAACTGTAAACAAAATATGATAAATTTTCTTTACCGACTTTCTTTACCTATAATCGAACAAAAGGGTACAGTATTCATTATTTGAATACATATGTGCTTATTTTGTAAAAAATTAGTTATTTTCATTTATGTATTTATTGGCATGTAATTTTATTATTATATGGACGTATATAGCATAAAATTTTACTTTATTTTATTTTATAATATAGTACACTGCCTACACAAAAACTGCCCTATCACATTCTCTTTGTTTATGTCTATTCAAAGATTGCCTGAAAGAGATGAGCTATGATCGCTATGAGCGATAAGCCCACCAATTGTATCATAATTTATAAGTTTTATTTTTCTGTATTTAATTTTTCGGTATTCTTTGTACGATAAAGAGTATATTGTTATTATTTTTAAAAGTAACATTTTCAAAAATCAGTCATATCATATATTTTTTACTAACATAATTAATATAAAACCGTTAAGTTAGAAGAAACTTCGAATATGACAATGACCCAAAATTTTGTAGCATACTGAAAACCCTTATAAAGTAGAATAATATTTGGGACGGTCCAATAGGTATGCATAACCATTGACCTCCAGTTTGAGTACAACATGAGCGTGCTGACGTCATAAACGTCCCCACACAGTTAAAGGCGACCTTAAATTGTCACTTACAATCAAACGACTCACTCACCTGATTGGTCAAGTACCCGTACGAGTAAGGCGAATTGCTGTCTTCCGCGTCGGACGGCTCGCACTTGACGTTCGGCCCGTGAGCGGGCATTGCCTACGAACACTCCGTATTAATACACCACCACTCGAAACTACTTCCAAACATCCCACCGATATCATAGAAAGAAAGTTCGAATCAACAGTACCTACAACAATAACTCTTCAAATCGCCATCGCGACTCCTCCAAACAACAGAGTAATGCCTCATTTTCTCCGCAGGACCCTACGGAATCGAACTCCGCGTATATGTACGTTTACATAGGCAATTAGACAAAAGGAAGCGAGCTTTATTGAATTTTTTCTCGATTGGTGCACAAATGAAGAGTGCAAAGTTGCCGCTCTCGCTCTGTCGTCGAGCCAGACCGTCTCTCGAGGTTTTTTAATTCCGTTTGTTTTGCGCCCGTCGCCCGCCACACTATGCATACGTACGCGGACGTCGCGCTGAGCTCGGACCCAAGTTCCTATAGTGGAGCGTTCCCGCGCGTCTGATTCAAAACTTTATCGCACGTGTCGGGCCGGCGACGCCGAGCGAGCGCGACACGCAACTCTAAAGCTAGACGCATAGAGACGAGCCGCGATCACCTGTCGGACGCGGGGCGAGTAGTGCGCGTAATGCGCGGTTAACCCTCTCGAGAGATCCTCATGTCACCGGCACGTCTGCGCTTCGGATACGAAACACACTCACTTTCACCGTCTTCCCGCGCGAAGGACGGTGTGAAACGGGCGCCGATAAACGCGAGGGAAACGAAATGGACGGAGACGAGGGCGCGAAATTCACTCACTCACCTAGTCGGTCAGCGGATAGCGCCGCAAGCACTCGCCCGCGCCACGCATGCAGCGCGGCCTGCACCTGACCTTCGGGAAACGATGAGATGTCGCAAATGAAAGTGAATTCGGCACACACCCGCCCGAGTCTGCGTCGCTGCGTGGCGCATGTTTAGGAGGTGCAGGGCGGGCGCGTGCTGATTTTTTTCCGCGCCGAAGAAATAAAAACAAACGCCTTTTTGCCGGGAACCGGCCGCGACCCTCCCGCCGACGCTCCGTCCGATTTCATTTGAAGTTAGAACGAGTTTGCGGCGCGTATGGCCGTTGCTAATATTTGTATTACTTTTATTGAGGGTACATGTCTAAAATAAGAAAATAAGTTATCATGCATCTATTATTGTTAGTAGTTAGTAGTTAGTAGCAAAGTAAAAGTTTAGAAGTTCGGAGGTGGTTGCTCTCTGAGGGGGAGGTGCAGTATAGCGGCTGTAGGTATAGGGTGGGGGCGCGGGGTGGCGCCCAGCCGGCGCCCCGCGCGGCGCCTTCTCTCTCCGCTCCGATTGATTTTTATTACAAGAATTTCGCTGGTGGTTTTTTGTTTCCCGCACATCGAAAGCCAGCCGACGCACACCACGGCAGTCGTATAATTCGTTTGTACGGACTTACTAATGCTATTGATTTTTATAACGAAGCGGACGTACTCAAAGGGAGGCGGAGGCTTTGTTCATTTGTACGAAAATGTTTTCAGATATCTTCAATTGCAAATTTTCTTTAAGATTATTCTTTTACATTATATTGTTACGAAAGAGATGAGGTAATGTAGGAGATGAGTGGGAATAATAGAATATGTACTATACACTTAACACAAGTATTCCCGGTTTGTAGGTAGTTGTCATAAGTAATCATAGACCGTTGGTCTATTCATATTTGTAGGTACCTATAGACAGTAACTCTTTGATGTCATAAATTTGTACGAATTCAAATTATTGTTTTAAATGTGTGTTAATTTCGATGTCTAGAGCATTTGAAAAATAGTGGAAAAATTATTGTAACCATTTACGTTAATCTACGAGCACCCCACTTCGTCTCTTTAAAAATTTCATGCATGTGTTAGCAGCTATCTAATTATTCATTGTTTTTTTTTTGTCAACACAGCATTTTTTTCAAGTTTTAAGCGTATAAGACTATACAGCTGTTCTTATATGAAATTATATAAGTGTATAATTGTAAGTGAGTGAATTTATACACACAAATACTTTTATATCCACTATTCTGTTACATCGAAATATTGAACATGACTCAAAGAAAAATAATCATCAGAGATTACGCATTTCTTGTAACTCTTATTTCATTTCACGGACATATTAATATTTTAAAAATATTTATAATAATTGCAGAAATCGTACGTTAGTTACAGTAACGGATACAATATTTTTCGGATTTACCGATAAAGATCTGATAATATATACTTTTTCCTAATTTATTCTCAATAATATACAAAATTTTATTCTAATAACGAAATCGAGCCAAATTTAAAGATCTTATCTTTTACCTATTAAACAGAAGCCTCGGTTTTAATATGAAATAATTATTCTAAAATGTTTACCGCACGAGTAATAGTATTTGAAGAAAGATAGTTCCACAGACAACAAGGCCACAAGGATCTCGTACACTGTAGCTCTATCAAACACACATACACACAAACATTTTTCAAATAAGCAAATCAATTACCAACGTCGTCATCAATATATTACCTACTAGCGGCCCGTCCCGGCTTCGCTCGGGTATATTATATTTAAGTTTTAAGCATGCTAATTAAATCGACCATGAATCACTAAATTAGAAAAAAAATATGCTTATTTTAAAGCCTCCCTGTACACTACGTTGGCTGTGGTATTTGTAGGTGGCAACAAAACGTATTGATTTTCAGGAGATCCTACTCGAGAAAGTGCCACATACGAGCTCGCGTCGAGTTGGTTACTCGATGCGCCGCGTGGCGGCTGCCGCCGGCATGTATTTTTATTTTAATTTCATGATATCTTTTGAATGGAATGTCCGATTTCAATCATTTAAAATGTAATCATCAGGTATTGAGATAGTCTTGAATATACTATGTCTAACTACAATAGTTAGACATATGGCCTCGTGAAATTTTTTGTAGATATTGATATATTTTATAATATTGTTGAATATTTTTTGTGTCCTATCATTAATACTCTTCGCAGCGTATGCGATGAAAGACGTATTATGGCTAATTTTTTTACACCTTCCGTTGGTTTTAATAGGAATTTTTAAAGATTTCTATAGTAATTTAGCCTATGTTACTCAGTGATAATGTAGCTTTCTAATAAAAAAGAATTATTAAAATCGGTCCGGTACTTTTTGAGTTTATTCGTTACATACAAAAATACAAATCTTTCCTCTTTATAATATTAGTGTAGACTAGCTGTGCTTCTTCTTCTTCGTCCGCGTGAAATAGTTATTTTGGGTACCATACCTTTTTACCTTATATCGAATCAATGGCCTAAAAATTAAGTTTATAGTTTCTAGCTTTAAAAATAGCGATACTTCGATACAACTTTTTATCCCCCCTTTCAACCCCTTATTACCCTTATTTTGTATTAAAAAATAGCCTATGTCCTTTCTCAGGGTCTAAAGATTGTCTATGCCAAATTTCATCAAAATCGGTTGAGAGGTTTAAGCGGGAAAGCGTAACAGACAGACAGACGGAGTTACTTTCGCATTAATAATATTAGTAGGGATTTGATATTACAATAGATCATGCATCTCCCAGGTTTCATCTTTGAATAAATCAAATACGAGTAGGTACATCCTAGGTCCCTTGTTGATTTGCCCCATTTTCAAGATACGAAACTTATTAAAATCTCAATATATATAGATAGCTTCATAACAAATAATATTGACTAACAAAACACTACTTGAATCGAAAGTTCAATCTAAGAACTATATGTATACACACAGAAATGAGTGCCCACTGTGATCCGTCGTGCTAAGCGGGCACCTGCATCTGCCATACATAAAATTCAAATTTACACAAGGCAGACCTCATACAAAGGTCATCTGCATTAGTATCTCACTCTCCCCTAATACTACCGCCAAATAGGACTGTTCACATTTGTGTGTATCTATATTATGTGTTTGAAGGGTAAGAGAGGCAGTGAAATTACTGGGTAATGTGACATAATATCTTTAAGTCACATAGTTAGCAACGCGTTAGGGCTGCAGTGTCGCTCACTATCAGTCAAACTGTATGCTTGTTTGCGACCTAATCTAATATATTAAAAAAGAATTCACACGAAGGTTATCTGCATTGGTACCTCACTTTTCCCTATTTTACCACCAAATAGCAGTGTTCACATTTCTGTGAATTTTCTCTTCGATTTGAAGTATGAGAAAGGCAGTGAAATTATTGGGTAATATGACATAATTTCTTGAAGGTTGTTAACGCGCTAGTGATATCCTAGTAATATTACTTGTATCTATAGACTGCAGTGACGGTTCCTATCACGTGCCTATACTTGTTTGTCGGCCAGGTCTAATTAAAAAAACCTGATGCTGTATGAACAAAGAACATGATTTGTATGTGCACTCAGTAATATTCATGAAGCTGTTAATCTTAATTTACTCAGGACCTTGTGAAAGAGATAAAAATATCGACCCATGTTTTAATGGTCTATGAAGATGGTTCAGGCGGGTTTGAGAGCATAGCGATCAAATCAACCTTGACTCACCAACAACAAAACGGGCAAACGGATCGGTCGTGGTGCAACATACTCCGCAAAAGAGACGGAGAATTCTAAAGCCCTACGTAAACTAATATTGCAAGGCATGCGGGCTTATATTCGTTCGTTCATGCGGGCTTATGGCACACTCAGTCCTACTCTATTGCAAACAACTTATCTGTCCCCCGCGATGACTATCCGAGCCGAAGTCAGAGACGCCCTTGGGTGATACTCATCTATACAATCGGGCATAAGGCCACTCAATAAAGAGCGGAGAAATAATCTATTGCTGTGTGTACAATCGGATCCTTTTTTAGCATTCTCGGGGGTACCATAGGGGTCCGTTTTAGGACTATTTTTTTATATATTTTCATTAATGATGTAGCTAGTCTTTCAATACAGCAAAATTTACCTTTTCGCCGATGATCTCAAAATTGTTAAGCCAGTATTGTCAATAACTAATTCTCAAAGTTTACAATATCTTTGCTAATACTAATAAAAAGTACTTGAATGCAAAACAATGTAAACATATTAAGTATACCAGAAAACGTAATAAATTTCCGTTGGAATATTCAATTGTTGGTGTCAAGAGGTGACTTCTATTAGGGACCTAGGTGTTGTAATGGACATTCAGTTACGATTTTCGAATCATATTGATAATATTATATGTGATTCCAATAAATCTTTTGGATTTATTTTAAGAACCTCTAAGGACTTCAAACGTTATTTGTCTGTAATTCTGCTTTACAATAGTTATGTTAGAAGCAAGCTTGAATACTGTAGCACGGGGTGGTCTCCAAGGTATAGTGTACATCAAACAAGACTAGAAATAGTGCAAAAAAATAAACCTAACATGAGCTAACGTTTTCAGATTTCAAGAACATTAGCAACTTACGGATTCCGGCTAGAGCATTTTCGTCTTGACACTCTAGCTGTAAGACACATGTGCCTGGATATGTCTTTTCTGTACAAATTAATTAACAATCATATAGATAGTCCAGTATTATTTGGGAAAATTAATTATAATATTCCACAAAAGAGACCTCGTTATTCCTGTGGATTATTTAGAAATAAGATCTGTTGAACCAGGATGGGTAGTAACTCACCTATTAACCGTATATTCCGTCTGTATAAGTAGTCTAGCCAAAAGTCTGCCTGAACTTAACATTAATTTTCATACTCTCCCCGGGTTTTTGTCTTTGAAAATTGATGGCGTACCGTAAGATTGCTGATTTTTTACTTTTAATGTTTTTGTTTTTTGTTATTTATTTTACATCCTTGCTGAGTGATTATTACCTTTTTTTAAGTATTGATAATTATACAAGATGAAGTTGCCTGTATTTGTAAAAACAGTTAGTTGATGTATTTATAAAACACATTAGAAGATATAATATTTATTAAATAAATAAATATTATATTTTCTAAAGGTCAATTAGGTTGCATTTGTTTGATATTTTCCCCTACCTTTGCTTTTTTTTAACTAAGTAAACAATTTTATATTTTTCTATACACTAATCACTCATTAGGGCTACACCAGCTAGGCAAAATTTAGGGAAACTTTGTTTCCCAGAAAGTCAATTTCAATAACATAATTTGTTGGCATCACTGTAAGCTGTAATTATCATTTGCTATAACATCATTTGCGACCGAAATTGCATTTAGAATATACAAAAAAAAACAAGAAATCGATTTAAACTAAATGATCAATTATGTGTTTGGTCAGGTTGGGTTAGAATATAAGACTATGTCTAAGCCGAGAGAGCGTAGCGAGCGTGCTGCGGCAGCGGTCAGCGCCGTCAGCGAAGTGCCAGAAATCAAGTATGGCGTTGAAATTTTCTGTTAAGTAATATATTCATTGCAATAATTGCAATGAATATATTAATGAACAATCAATAGGTTTAGATTTGCTTAGAGTAAATAATACTACTGCAATTAATAAATGCCAGAATTTTATAAAGCAAAATACTGCTGCTTAATATATTTTATGGTAAACAAAATATGAAGCCGACCCATGAAAACGAGGGTACAATGATATTGAAAAAAAATCTCAGGTCTATCTCTATCATGTTAACAATTCAACCTTTTTCAAAGTAATTGGAAAAACAATATTCAGATCAACACTAGACTGAACTTGATTGTTTATAATTCGTAAAAATATTCATAATAAATAAAGAAATTAATTGCTTAAAATAATAACTTTTTATATCAATAGACAGTAATCATTGATTTGAGAATTAGGCAAAACATATTATTAAGCTTACGTATATGGTATTGTCCCTCAGTTTGATCTACGCGCGTTAATATTCCAATACCTGCCTATATTTTTACTTAGTAGTTCACAAAAGTATAGTATAGATGGCGCTTTAGACCACGGACTAATACCCATAGACAAACCGTAATCTAAACACGCATAATGTTTTGCGTTAGTTTTTATTTTTACAATAATTATTATTTTTGTATTACTTTTTTATATTTTAATCATAAATAAAAGTAAAAAAATGATGAAATACGAACAAACCCGCTTTTAATAACTTTATTTGTTTATTTCAAGCTTTCTAATTATTTTATAACAGCAACACCGTTAGAGCTTATTTTGGGTCACTCGCGCTCGCGTCGCTTCCAACTTGTACTTCGTTTGGATTTTGGTAGAGGTGCCTTTCTCTAAACTTACAACATAGCATAGTTCAGTGTTTTCAATCAAGAAAGCTGGCGGGTGTGCAAAGTGTTAATTAATGTGGCAGTGTATAACTTCATAAAATAGCACATTCAGTAACATAATAAAACAAGAAAATAGTTAATGATATAGTCAAGGTAAGCGTTTCACGTCTTCTGTGTAGTAATGCAAACGTGCGATAAGGGCTAACTTACTGCTACGAGTTTTCATCTTGAAAATTTCCACTCGAACTTTCAAAGTGAAGTTTCACAGAAGTTTCTTTGTTGACTTTAAACTTTTTCAAAGTTGGCCGTATCGGGTGCCGTCGCTGAACTTGAAACAACAACAAGTGTCATGAAAAGTTTGCTCAGAAAATAGTAAAACTTAGAATTTTCGTCGCCATTTTATTTTTTGTCGCGCTGGAAAAGCGGCCATTTTCTTTGTGCCGCGTCGCTTACGACGAGTCGTATGTGGTCCATAAAGTTAAATTAGTTAAGTTGGGACGTGATCTCATCTTATGAAGTGATTCGGTGAGATAATTTACGCAGTCGCGTGATAGTAGCGTACAATGATATGTTTATGTGTTCTTTGTGAAAATTTCGTAATGGCCTAGTTACTGCGTGGTGTTTTATGCCTCGATCTCAGTGTTGATTTCGTGCTATGGTGTCACAGGGCTGCGGGCGCGGCGAGTGGCAGCAATAATGGACGACGACCAACAATTCTGCTTGCGATGGAACAATCACCAGTCAACATTGGTGTCGGTTTTCGACACATTATTGGAGAAGGGCATTCACGTGGATTGTACTTTAGCTGCAGAGGGACAGACGCTGAAGGCACACAAAGTGGTCCTCTCAGCCTGCAGTCCATATTTCGAGGTTGGTACCTACCTAATGCTCGCTCGTTCACGTAATGTAGGTCAATTGCTATCGTGTTTAAGTTACTTACAAGGCAGCACAGTTGTGCTCTAATAAACATTCCAGTTGTTTCATTCTAGCTTTCATGCGTTAGCAATTAGTTTATATTGATGCATAGATGAGTTGGCAACTGAAAGTTGTTTCTACTACTTTGGTAATGATTTAGTTGTTAAGCAATTAATTCTAACTGTAGATATTATACTAATCAGGGATATGACAGATCAATTTATTCTAACAATAATTGCATCATTTGCTCCAAATTAAGAACTCCAAGGTGTTATTAATATAAAACATTCTGATTAATTACCTTTAGTGTACAATAACAATCATACTTTCCAATCATTGTAAACAATATCAACTCAGAATGTATTTACAAATTGAATTAGTAAACAATTATTGAGGCAAAAACCACATGACAATTGTATGTTTGTTTCAGAGTGTACTATCTCAACAGTATGACAAACATCCAATAATCATCTTGAAAGATGTAAAATATGCAGAACTTAGAGCTATGATGGACTACATGTACCGTGGAGAAGTGAACATATCACAAGACCAATTGGCTGCATTATTGAAAGCAGCAGAATCTCTGCAGATCAAGGGTCTGTCTGACAATAAGCCCTCAAGGCCACCGTCGCGCCCATCACAAGCTGTCACTGCACACCCGCCTCGCGCTACCTCACCACCTCCTCAGGTAAATACAATTAAATTTGACTAGAGGTTACTTAACTCACTATATAAACAGATCTACAAGGATCTGACTTGTTTGGTAATGATATTATTTCTCGAATTACCTGCCAAGCTGCCAAATTTATAAATAAGTTTTATATAGTCACATAGATTAGTATCACATAGTTTGTATAAGAAAAAATCAGTAAAATTCCTATTCTGACCATGTTAAACTTTGATCAATAGTCTAAATCACAAACTTTTACACTAATATATCAGATCATTGAGCTATAATGTGAGCCTTACATGATATCTTCATACTAATTTAAGGGAAAAGTTCAATGTTTATTAAAAAAAATATGTGTGACACAATATGTCTGTATATTGTTGAACTACTAAACTCTGCTGAACCGTGTAGTGTAACAGTGATCCAACTTGAAAGAGAGGTTAGTTTTATTTCTCAATTCATAGCCAGTGTATTTTTTCCGTAATAAACATGTATGGTTAAGACAGGACAACAGCTGTTAAGTTAGCTAGTATGATATAAAAATAAACCTTGATTATTTACATACTGAAATTTAATTTGAAATTCCTAGTAGAAAAATTAACCTAGCATAATCTCATGTTAGGGATTATAATTTATTTTGTGGACTATGCAGTAAATAACTTATAAAACACTTCCTATAAAGTATACTAAAGCTTGACAACTAAGAAATTGATACTTTTATAATACCATTACTCCATGATAAAATTTAGATATTTAACAAAACATTACTTGATTTACAATGATTAGAAAATAACTTGAAATAAAAGTTATCAAAAAGAATATCTTACAATCAAATCACTTACATGCACCAGATATGCATGTTAATTTACAATAGGTAGGATCAGTCATGAACCAAATGACTGCAATGATAATAATAAAATAAGTAATAAGATTTGTAGTGTATATTGTCATATGGACCTATGAAATTTGTAAGAGTGACACAAACAATATTCTCTTTATTGGTAGGTACGAGATGGCAGTGTGGATAGTCGCGAAGGCTCAATAAGCCCCACACGGCGCCGGAAGAAAGTTCGGCGTATGTCGGCGGAGCCGGCCCCGCCCGCGCCCGCGCCTGCGCCGCCTGCTGACCCACCGCAGGGCAATGGCGATGAGCCTACGCCCTGCAAGGAGGAACTGCCCCGAGACGGGGTTGAGGATCTCACCCTGGACGAGGAGGCGGAAGACCCTCCGACCGTGGGCCATAACGACGTCGTACGCAGTGAGTATTTCCATTCTAACATTTATGTATAGATATTAAGTAGTGCCTGGAATATTCATAATATGAATCCATAAAGTTCTATCACATGTCTAATGATTAACTTGTGGCAATTCAAATGCAATTTTAATAGCAATTCAATTTATAATAATACCGAATAGGCATTTTCAACGATGAAGGACAAAATGCTGTTTTGCATATTATTTTATTGAAAATACAATTTGGAGTGTTGCAATGTCTAATTTGATGATATTGGCTTTAAAATAAAAAAGAAAACATTAATTTCTGCCCAAAAATTACATGTCTTATCTAGAATTGACTCAAAGGGTTATATGTCTATAAGTTTTTCCCTATTTCTGAACTTTCCGATCAAATCTTTCACTGTTAATACTTAAACAAAATACTTTCCTTTAAACACAGTATTTAATTTGAATGGTGTTTTGTGGCTCATTCCAAGATTACACAAAAACAATATTCTACTCTCTTGATCTTTTTAAATAGTTATATTATGTATGTAGTTACAATTCAATTTGATTGTATTAGATTGCAATTTCAGTCTCACACGTTTTTATTTTTTTTGACACAGAAATTAGCTATATAGGTAATTTCACATTTCATATCAGTGCTTTATACTATATTAGAATAAATAAATAAATATTTTTTTCATATACAAAATCAATGTGTAGAGTAGTGTATAATATAAATCCACCAGAATAATTTACTACCAAAACATCTTACAAGTTTGATAAACCTAGATTATGTCACATCTACATAATAATTTATTTTCAATTGCTACTTAAGTTGCATGTATAAGTCAATAGATGTGTTTTAAATTAATCCCCTGACCTTATACACAAATTTATATTCATGTGAATATAAATTTGTGTATATATATTGATAATTATTGACTTTTTATAGAACTCTGTAGATTCAGCCATACAACTTTGATAGTGCTTATATGAGTCGAAATATTATTAGTAGAAATCAGTATTATGCAATAATCCTATTTCTTCACACAGTTCCATTTTATTTGGGTGTAACACAATTTACTTCGATCATCATAAATGCATATCTACTGCTTACCTTGAAATACAAAGTATTTTTTGTACTTGAATAGTAGTCATGCATACATACATTGTAATATTGTCTCTACCATAGTAAAACACTGTTTGAAAATATATTCCTACCTACTAATAATAATTACACAGGTCAACAACAAATTAGATGCAGGAAACTTATCACATTTTCTTTATAATTAATTCTTTCCCAATAAGAAATTATTTCTGAAATCTGTGTATTTTATATGTCCCATTTTCATGTAATTTGATCAAAACTTTACAAATTTTTCCATATATTTTCATCAATTGTAAAAAATAAATATTGGTGTGTTTATTACTACTAACATGTTAAAAATGTTAATATTCCCTATTTCTAAAATAAAGAGTTTATCACATCATCTGATAATGTCTGAGTTTATCACATGCTGAGATGGATAATTTTGCAAATATTTTCCATATTAAGACAAGGAAGTACATTCTTTGTATGAACTTACATCATCAATTTCAAATTAATATTACTCAGCAAAAAAAATATAGATATAATTATAATTTAAATAAATATAGAGAATTTATAGTAATAATTGAAAGAAAGTTAAAAACCTATTGTTTATTTTTATAAATAAAGATGGAAAATTGCTGTTAGTATTATTGAAACTTTATATCGTAATTCACAGATATGTATTTGTCACTCCTAAATTAATATTAAATAATAACAATATATTAGGCATTATTCAAAATTTGTTTTTTTTGTTGGCCTGTGTTATCAGAACTTTTCTTTTAGTTTTTAAAGTGTACAAGATTAATAGGTACATATTATAGGATAGTGTGATTACTTATGGAAAATATATGATATAAAATCCTTTGTGATGGTCTGTGTTGTATAGTAGCTTTATTCTTATATACTAATCATTGTTATTATTATATTAAATAATAACAAATTCAGACAACTCATACAAAGAATGACCAGTCTCAGGACAGTATCTCAAAGCACTTATCTTCCAGATATTAACAAAAGAGAAGGATTTTTAATACCTTTATTTAAATATGTGATACCAATAGTTTGTATTCCTATTTAAGAAAATAATTTTCCTATTTAAAAAAATAGTAGAAGCTCGTTTAGAGAAATAGCAAATTGGGCCTATTATACAAAATACACTATAATTGCATTAAAGTAACAATCATACATATTATTATTTGATTGACACATTCACATACATAATATGAATAAATATCAAATAATTGTCTATTGAATGTCAAGAAATTAATGAAAAAGTTATAACCAAATTTATTGAATTATGGTTGAATTTTAACCTTGGCGACTAATACTTAAAAACATTTTGGTTTGGAATCAGGCTCTGAACAACACAAATATTATTTACATGCATGTTTGTTCTGTGTCCCAATCAAACCCTTATGTGCTACTACTATAGGGCACAAGATAATATAATTTAGTATGATTGCATACTACTTTTTATTATTCTTTTATTGTGGATGAATTGTATGTATCACTCACTGGTTTAAAGTAGATTAAAAATTTAAAGACCAATAAACCAACTTACTTCTTGCTGGCTCATATGACCTTGGAAAAGTCAGTTGATGATGATTCTTAATGCAAAATAATAACAGTATCCATGAAAATGATAACCAATCTGCATATATTTTTTTCTTCGTTTAGAAAGTTGTTTAAAGGACAAAACGACACTATGCAGTACAAGTTCACAACATAATAAAAACTAGTGTAAACAATGCATTCTAAGAATATAATAGTGTTAAAATTATGTATGTAAAGAACCACGCCATTCCTGTATAGCTTCAAATGTGTACAAGTAGTATCCTCTTTCAGATTTCCAATGGCATATGGAAAGATCTCAAGATGAAGTAATGAACTCAAATGACAGCGCTCGAGAGTCGCAAGGTAAGGTTCTTTATAGTACCTTGCAACATCATTGTGGGTGCCGTCTCACTTTGTACTTGCAATGATGCCCATGCAGGCACCTTGGGTTGTGAAACACAATGAAAATTATTTATTTATGAACATGTTACAAGCCAAGGTGTTGAATGGGCAGATATTCTAGAACAATAAACTTTCATATAACCAGAAAAAGTCTTTTTGTCTAATTTGAGGAGGTTAAGAAAGTTTATCGTTCTAGGCATACAAGGAACGGATGAAATGCGCAATGTCTTCCCATAATTTGAAATAGACGAACAGTCATTGCTTAAAATAATCTATTTATCTTGTTATATATAAATATTATATTTCACAACAGCGGATACAAGAGTGCTAGTGTTTTCACATGTGAAACTTCAATCTTATAATAAATAGTATCTAATATTATAAACTACTAATCCTGCAATATTTTTGTATCAATATGAACTTTTTATGAATATTTCAGTGCAACAGGTAAAGGTTATTATGGTAAATGGTTTTTCTAAGTGTAGCCTTTTTTTATTTAAAAAAAGGTGAGGTAATGAATAAGGTAAGTTCCTTTAATATTATTTTCACTAGTTGATTAACTGTACATGTATGTTATACTTGTGTATAACTTGCTTATTGTTTGTGATATGGGGTATAAGCAGTCTGTAGATCACGCATGCTTTATTTGTTGGCATAGTGTATTAGTATGAACACGGTATTTATTTATTTAAAAGTGCTAATATTGTGTATTTATTAACCCTGAAGTGGAATGGCTTGCACTTGAACTTGGTAAGTAAGATTTAACATTACAGAATATTCATTATTATCAGACATACTTATTTATCTATGGTAACGTATATGTAGAATTGACTGTAGTATAGGCGCACTACACCTCACCTCCCAATTTGTTTAATTGGTATCTCCGAAAAACAGATCGGTTCGTTAAATACATCTCTGCTAGATTCGCGTTAAATAATAGTGACTCTTTTGGATGACACAATTTAATGTGTGGTTTTTACGAAATGTTTGTTTATAGAAGAATTATGGATTGTGACTTCGCACTGCGGCTGGAGACCAAGGTAAATCTGATTTATTTTATTACTAATATAGATTGGTTATATGGCTTATTTATTTATTATTTTATTATTCTGTTTTTTTTTATTTGCATTCACATGTGATTTCACTGCAGATGTCTGTTTTATAGATAATCATTTTTTTTAACGTTTATTTAATCCGTGCATGCATGTGTTTATAACTTGCAATATGTTTGCAAATATCCGGAAAAATTATTGGAAGCATGTCGATGAAGAATCATAACCCATGCGCATTTCATTTTATCTCATAAATTCTTAGGAACGAGATTGAATAAGAAAGAGAATATGAATAAATAAGAGTTTAGGAATACAGAGTCACAATGACGATTCCCCGGTTAATATCCTGCAAATTGCATGCGCACAACCAAAATATTTATATATGTAGCGACATACCGCCATTGCGCACATTACAAAATTGATTCTTTACCTGTGTTGCCCTGTGCAACATGCCTTCGTCCTGACACGCTTTTCTGACCGACTAATTTTCGCATTTCATTATTTCAACATTTGTCACTAATGCTTTATATGTATTATACTCGCTTGTCACTGTTTCCCCTTCCAGAACCACCCATAGAGCTATTAAGCACCATGATTTTCGCCAAAACTCCTTATCCATTAACTCGGGGATTCTTCAAAACTGAAACTGATAGCTTAGTTAAAAAAGAGAAATGCGGACGTAGAGCCAAGAAAGCGATAAAAAAGGTGTTAAAAAAGAAAATAAAGAGAATTCCAAGGAAACTGAAATTGAAGCTCGAATTAGGAGCATCCGGTAGTTGTCAAAGCTCGAAGCAGTCTGACGAAAAGAGATACTTGTGTTCTATATGCAAGAAAAAACAGTACAAGTATCGCAGGAACAAACTGAGACACGAGAAGTACGAATGTGTTACCGGTCCGCAGTTCGTCTGCGACCGCTGCGGCAAGAAGTACTCTCAGAAAAAAACTCTCACCTCTCACATCGCTCTCAAACATCCCAACTGGATGAAAGAGTTACAAGCGAACGACAAAAAACGTCGCGATGACTAACATCTTGCTGTTCTTCTTTACATTTGTTTTTTTTTATTCATAACGTTTAAAAGTTTATCAGAGACACCACATTTGGTGATTAATATATTTTTTGTTGAGTTTTGCTAGAGATATTTTGAAACCAGATTTGTTGATTAGTATGTTATAGTTTAAATTAAGTTTTCTCATCATGACATTACATGAAAGTAAGTTGAAATAATTAAGTTAATACTGATCTCAACACCAGTGCCAAATCAGGGCTTTTTTGAGCTGATTATCATTAAAAAGCTTTACATGCGTGTTTTTTTATTATTATTTTTCTTTTAGTTATTTTTGTTACTACATTTTTGATTTTTTTTTGGTAATTAAGTTGCGCTTCGAAGTTCATATTACGTTGTAGTTGATTTTCTTGCAGTTTTGTTTTTTCCTATTAGTTTAAATATATCTTATTTAATGCATTATTTGTTTTTATTTAATCACATGTGAAATCATACATTTCAATCGCGCGAAATGGCATCCGGACCGGTCCGGCCGCTCCGGACGCCATCGGCACGCTGACGCACACCGTATTCATCGATTATATCATTTTCGCGTCACTCGTGTCGATAAAGCAGCGCACTGTACGAAACTCTCGTTGCAGGTTCGAAAACGGCACCGCCCGACCCCCAAACGAACAAAGACACCGGGGAGGAACCGTCGAAGACTTTCGCGATACTGAAAAACGTGACCACCACCGACCCCGCGCCGGAGGAGACGAAAGAGAACGCGAAGCGGCCGTCATCCGAGCCGCCGTCCAAGCCGACGTCCGACTCTGAGGACAAGAAGTCGGAGTCGAAGTATAACATATTCCCGCGCAGCGACTCCGGTACAGAGTTCGGCAAGAACAAGACTGATAAGGGCTACCAGTGCCCGAACTGCCAGCGCTGCTACAACGCGCGCCGCAACCTCGTGCGGCACGTGACGCTGGAGTGCGGCCGCGAGCCGCAGTACAAGTGCCCGTACTGCGCCTACAGCAAGCACCGGCGCAACGAACTCAACAACCACATCAAGAAAAAGCACCCCAACCACGCGGCGCGCCACGCGCCCGTGCGCGTCAAGTGACCCGCGCCCACCCCCGCCCACCCCGCCCATCCCGCCCAGCGCTCCACACTCGTGCCTTATCGTTAACTACCGATCTTCCTTTTAGATGGTATTTGAATTTCTTAAATTTTATACGAGCCTTGTATACTTATATACGATTGAATTATATCGATATTTTTAACTATTAAACTACTCGAAAATTCGCCGCGCCTCTCATTTCGCCCGCCCCGCCCCTTCTCCGAAACTTATGGGAAGATGAGTCAGAGTTCGATCGTTCGGATTGTGCATGTCTGCATGAACTTTAGAAGCTTCGCCTTATAATTTCTAACAGAGATTATTTTTTATTTTTTTTATTATTGTAACGCATTTCTTTGGTTCCTTAATTTTATTTTAGCCTTTGGTAGTATTAACCGAGAATCCGTTCGTAGTTCCGCTTGACTTATTATTTGCAATATCTTTAATGTGTTGTATTTCAGAGTTACACAAGGAAACCCACCTACCGTCGGCGCTGCTATCGCTCCTGTCGGTTCGGAACGCGCATTCGCAGTCGCTCGCGTCCCTGGTGCCGGCCTGCATCCAGGTCACTAACGTGATGAAACCCTCAGTCGCCAAAGACGTTTCCGCTTTCGCCTCGCCGCTGCACATTCCCAAGCTACAGATGGATACGCTGAATGCGATCCCGGAGAATATAAAGGCGCACCTGCTGCAGCAGGCGTTCATGCAGAACAACAACACCGTCGGGCCCTGCGGCGACTTCGAGTCGAAGCAGGAGGAGCCCGAGTCGGACGCCGAGTACGACGACACCGACGACATCGTGCTACCCGAGGAGGTCGACGCCTTCTACGACTCCGGGCCGGGGTTCGCCGGCGGCACGGGCGGCGCCGGCGACGCCTACGACGCCAAGGACGGCAAGGGCCCGTACGTGAAGCGCGAGGGCGGCGGCTCGGACGACGCCAGCCGCCAGTTCGAGTGCCGGCACTGCGGCAAGAAGTACCGCTGGAAATCCACGCTGCGGCGACACGAGAACGTGGAGTGCGGCGGCAAGGCGCCGGCGCACCAGTGCCCGTACTGCTCGTACCGCGCCAAGCAGCGCGGCAACCTCGGCGTGCACATCCGCAAGCACCACAACGACGAGTGGTTCCTGTACGCCAGCAACAAGGTGCGCCGCAACAAGAAGACGCCCGTCTAGCCCGTCTAGCCCGTCTAGCCCGCCGGCCGCACCCTACCTACACCAAAGTAGACATCTGACCAAATCGGTTCTGCAATAATTTTATTTATATTTACATTATTATTATTTTGTTGAAGACGTTTTATTATACACTGAAATGTAGTCGTAACGTGCACATTCCCTCCGGCGCTCGCGCCGATCTTGTTGATTTTGTTTTAGAGTTTATTCGTAGTTAAGACTGACCTGAGTATTTAATTCGGCCTGCCGGATCCCCGGCTCTGTGCGCAACGGTACCGACGAACTCGGTCTTCGTTCTCGAAATTCTTTCCGCTATTTTTAATACATTTAGACATACCAAAAATAATTGATATTATGATAAATTACTAGACTAGAGTGGTATTTCAACTATCTCGAATTTCGTTAAGTGTTAACATATTATCATTCCTCAAAATGATTGTATTCCAAAATTGTTATTTTTAGTGCAATGATATTAAGACATATTTAGTTGATATTTCCTTTATATAACATTTATCGTTCCGACATGACGGGCCCACTGTTTTTATATTTAGTGATATGTTTTCCGTCACGGGTAGAGAAATCATTATCTATTATTATTAGTCTTTGTTCGGACCGAAGACAGGCCTCGACTGTCGAGTTAGACTATGTTAACTAAGTTATTGGTTATTTCGATAATTTATTCTGACTTCTTGTTTTCTTTGTTAGTGTGAGGGACCATTTTCATTGTCTTCCTATAATTCTTTTATAGCAAATCCAAAGTTATTTTTCAAGTTGTTTATTAATTAATTAGGTTAATTTTAACGGGGCTATATTGGCCTCATAATTATAGACACGTCAAGTCTTTGTGAGGCTCGTGCACATTATGCAATATTATTATTATCTGTACTGGCGCACACAAAGATTTGGGGTTTTAGATAAAATATAAAGCTCATAATGTGCCTACAATGTTACCTGTAGATGTATTTATAAACTGTTAAAGATATTTCCATGTTATTTGGTTTGTTTTGGCAAAATGGGATATATTGGTGTGTGCGAAATTTTATATAAAGTGTTATATCGATATTATCTGGTATTTAATAGCAATATTCCAAGATTCAATTAGCATATTGACACTGTTGATATTTTTTTGTTAAACTAGGTTAACAAAGCTATTTGACCAAAGTCAGTATTAGTTTATTAACGTGATGGTGAGAAATAAAGAGCGTTACTTGTTGAGCATTCGAGTCATTGCTAAGCATACCAATAAATGTTTGGTATGCAATATCCCCATCATATCATGTCTAGCGGTATATGGTACTGATGTATGACTAGGGTATACGTTTTGATGTTATGTCGTTTACATTGTTTGTTAATGTTATTGAAAATTTAGTTGTCAAATTATGTAGTGTGATTTTTATATGAATATATCGGGGTTTACTTGGTAGAAAAGTTTAATCAAATATAGCTGTAGTATATCAGACCGATGAGTTTCTTTGACCCTTCCTAAATTTTCCTTTTGTGTTTTTTCTTAGAACATAGGTGAGTCCCAGATTTAGTTTCTCGTAAGTTGTCGTTAACTGTGCATGTTTGCATGACGCGTCGTCGCCAGAATTTCACTGCTCCCATTATCTAAGAGCGCATGCTGCATTTTTTTATTTTTCTTTTCTGTTTTCCGTTCATACTAATATAATTAATAATTTCAGGTAGACGAGAAACCCCATGGGTCGGGAGGCTACATGTATATTAACATTAAAACGTCCGAGAGCGTATCGGTTCTCGCGGTCGAATTGTTTGTCACTAACGTTGTATAGAATCGGCGAAACCCTCTCGGGGCGGCCTGAGTCGGGTAAACTTCCGAAGGGGAAAAAACTCTTCAAAAATAAACGTTTTACTCTCTTTTATGTTCTTTTTTTTACTTTCCTCGCAAGCTTCAATCACAGCACTCGGTGGACACTCACAGTAGAATTTCGTATTTATGTATCAGTATGTATATATGATAGCGCGCATCGGTATATTCGTATGTATGTATGTATGTACGTATTGTATGTATATAACAAGCATCGCTCGGGATCGTCTTTAACCTCGGGAATGTCGAATGTCGGTCGTCGCGGGCGTCGACAGCGGTCTGTAGTGTGTTGTCGGGTTTCAGGCGGGTGCGCCGAGGACGTGTCGTTCAGTAGGATCGGGGGGCTGTCGTGGGAGCAGTGGTCGGCGCGCCTGGCGCTGCCGCTGGTGGCCGGCCTGCGGCCGCACGCGCAGCACGCGCAGCACGCGCAGCACGCGCCGCTGTCGCCGCTGTCGCCGCGGGCCGCGCACGCGCCGCTGGCCGCGCCCGGGGAGCCCAGCTTCACGTGCCCGGACTGCGGCCGCGTGTACAAGCTGAAGTCGTCGCTGCGCAACCACCAGAAGTGGGAGTGCGGCAAGGAGCCGCAGTTCCAGTGCCCGTACTGCGTGTACCGCGCCAAGCAGAAGATGCACATCGCGCGCCACATGGAGCGCATGCATCGCGAGGTGCACATGAAGCCGGAGCAGTTCCTGAAGCCGGACAACGTCGACGCCTGCTCGTAGCCGGACTACGTCGACGCCTGCTCGTAGCCGGACTACGTCGACGCCTGCTCGTAGCTGGACGACGTCGACGCCTGCTCCTAGCGAGCGCGAGCGTTCCGATTTCCTCGATTCAAGGTTATCGTTTCCAGATCCTCGATTTTAAACGACGCGTCTTCGCTCCGGTCGAGATCGACGGTCGTTTCTTTTTTACTATTTCTCGTTTATAATCCAAAATCATTAAGAGCATAGTTATACACGGTTAGAGATGCTTTGAAAATTTTGTACAAAATTCCCGAGTTTATTCTGATTGTGATAAATGTGATGAAATCTCTTATGTGATAGTGGCATCGGACAGTCACGTTAGATTTAATGCCTTCTCGGAGGTCGCGATGAGTGCCTTCGATTGTTACCTACTCGATTCTTAATATTTAGTGTACACCCTGAAGTGAAAATAATAGATATGATGAATTCAATCTCTCGACGGATCACCGCCAGTGTCGACTCGCTCGGTGAACTAGCGCGGGGATCGCTGTTGCATTTATCCAGTGTGTAAGTGGGAAGTGATTTGTATAGTTACGCTTTTACTATTATATATTTTTATGTACAGCATTTATATTGTAAACTATCATTCCTGGTTGATAATTATTTAGGTTTGAGATTTGATATATTCGTGAAGTACAAGTTGTTTCGGTTAAGATTGTTACCAGTTGCAGTTACTCTCTCCTAAAATATATTCATACAGATTTTTGTCTGATCCCTGAGGTGTTTACACACGATCGTTTAGGATAGTACCAGTTTTATTAAGTTAAGTATATATCTAGTATGAAAATCGATAAGTTGTCATCAGCTTGTCTTGTTTGTGACGGATACTTCGAGTCATTCGAGTATGATTGTCATAAAACACAAAACTACCTACTGTTAAGTTATATCCTGTATATCATAGGTATAGTGCAAATGAAGCTATTTTCGCTTAGGTAGCAAGCTCTAGTTCTTTGCCATAATGCATGTTCCCTTATATAACTGTAATACTCATTTAAGTTAATTTTTGTCAATTATTTTTAGATCTCTTTACATCTTATGCATTTATTTTTATATAAGGCTTACACAATGATTCCGAAAAAATAGAAGACTAATGTTTTTTTAACAGCAAATGTCTGAAATCTTGTCGAGATACTTGCCGAGGACAAGTAGTATAATTTTTGTAAATCAAGTGCCTTAGATGACTTGGAATGGAATTAGGAATCGTTAAAAGGGTACACTGCCATTACTTTTATTATAATGGAAAAAATCATGCACAAACATGTATTTTTGAGAAGTTCAAATTTCTCTTTCAAATAGTTATAAGTATTTTATATACATTACCATTTAGAAATTGTAAGATAAGCGTTGGTATATATCTCGAATAATTACACTACTATAAATATTGCAAATAATTTGACACGATAATGAAAAAATTACAATAATATTGATAGGTTCTGTGGTGTAATTTTCTTGGTATTTAACCAAATTAGTTTATTTGTCCGATCGAGTTACCATCATGCAATCAAAATGTAAGCTCACAAAGTACAACCAATTAAGTCTTGTCAATATACAACTAAGTGCCTTTAAATTTTAGTCATTAGGTTTTAAAAATGTTTCCGATTTATTGAAAAAAATTGGTTGAAACAAACAATATCACAAATAATTCTAGGTTGTGATTTCTAATTAAAACCTAGTTACCGTCGCTAATAATTTTTTTGGCATTTCGACACTAGCATTCGACTGTGATATATAGCCATTGGTGCATATAATTCCTCACAGTGAACTTAAAATGTTCCAAGTACCGCAACAGTACGTTATTTAGGCAAAGATTCAAGTGATGTTATGAACAAATCCTAGTTACTAGTAATAACCAGAAGAATAACTGCCTAGAATATTTGTAGCAATTGTAGATATGTCTACATTATATTCATATCAGTAGGTCGAAGTTACAGTGATTTAATGCATTTGATTGTATTTTTATAACCTTTTTGTATTTTAATAAAGTTGCTATTCTTGATAATTTTTTGTTTTTATGTGAATCGTTTTTCTACATACGTATATTATGTATCTATTTATAAGTATTTTATTGGGACCGGGTCGGAAAACCTAACCTTAAGTTTAATGCAACTACTAGCAAACCTCTTGTTTAATTTGATAATTAACGATATCCGCATGCTAGTACATAAACTAACCATTATAGAAGTTTGATCAAAATGTCTATTTTCATTATATTATGCGCATTGATTAAGGTGTAAATATATTCTAACTCCAACTTAGACTTACCTACATAAGGATTGCATGTTTCTTCAAAATAGAGGAATATTTTAATAGATAGAACTAGTTTAATACCTGTAGTCATGAAAAGGCAAATTAATGGGAGACATGGTGCATTATTCTCGGCTTTTATTATATTATGTGAGCACAATTCTTTATATAAGGTGGCTTGGCTTCACATTGTAAGGTGGTAGCTTAGAATTACTTGCACGTATTTATTTTTATTTGCGTTTTACTTTCAGTTGCACAGTTTTACACTCCTTATATATTGGGTTATGGTAACCCGGGGTTGAGCAGCGGTAAGGCCGGGTGGACACTGTATGAGTGCGTGGATTGTGGGAACAAATACAAGCACAAAGGCTCTTTGCAGAGGCATATAAAGTACGAATGCAGAAAACAGCCAAGTTTCAAGTGTCCCTACTGTGTGTACCGAGCCTACCAGAAGCATAATCTCTTGTTGCACGAACGCCATCTACATAAAGACTTGCCGGAGAAGGTGGACTTCGTGTCAGAATGACCCGCCGCGTAAAAAGTTCAATGTCAGTAAACGATCAGAGTGCATACCTACTAATTATTCACGGGACTAGCATGACACTAATCGATTACTCTAATTAATATATTTATCCAACAAATTCATCATGCCTTCCTAATGTTGTGACTAAACAATCCCGACGTGGACGCTACTAATCTGGCATTTTCACTTTACCACTCCCAACTAAGCACATACGATTAGTATGTTTCCCCTACTTAATTCTAAAATATAATGGTATCCAATTAGTTTTTCATTTGCTTAGCTTTATATCCTGTAACTTTGCATGAGAAATTATCTGAATACTAACTCATACTTTTAAGTTTTTATTAATTATTATAATTAATAATAATTATTTCTGTTGCAGCACCATTTAAAAATAACACTGATATGTAATCAGTGGACCTATTACTTAAATGAAGACTCAGAAATCAAGTGACTGTGAAGGAGAGCAGAGTAAAAGTATTACACAGTCAACTAAGGATCATAGTATAATCTTGTCGGTTATTTTTATTATTAAATAAGATGCCAAAGATATCAAAGATTTGTTATAATATTCATCTTTTCGTAGTAGTTATGTATTTAGAACATAAATACATAGTGTGTTCGAAGCACACGTATTACTTATGTACTTGGTCGTTCTGGATGGATGCTGACTACCTGTTAACTTGGCAGCTATTTTGCTTTTAATATTTTGGGTATTGTGTCGCTTTTGGAGGTACTTGAAGAATTACCATCTCGGCAAAGCGTGCATGGTCATGACCATATTGTCACTTATGTGGTATATTATTATACTGTATAGAATAACACATCAACAAAAGTGCTATCTTCCAAGTTAATGTGTTATAATGTGCTTCATTTGTGTGCCAAATGAAAGATTTTTGTAAAAGAGGCTAAATATTTTTGACGTGTTTTTAGGGCAGTTTTGGAGTTTATTTATGAGAAGTGCCCATTGGCGTATCTATGGTTTGTTACTAGGGAGGGCTGGCCCTGACTAGCCATTGCCTATGCAATGAGTGAATATAATGAAACAAAGATTCATTTAATTGTTGTATTGTGTCTATAAATTTGAAGGGTTGTCTGAAATTAACTATCAGTATTATAGTATTTCGATTACCGATTGGTAGCCCAACATCCTGGGGTTGTCACCAGACGTTTCAGGGCGGGCACGGCCTATTCAGCCCCCTCTGTATACGACCATGGAATTGCGTATGCTTTCTTGTATCTGAAATAAGTTCTTAATCGTTATTATGGTTTAGACAATAAATTAGGATACGTAAGTGAGACATAATACGTTTTTTGGAGTATTTTATACGTTTTACACATAGTGCATAATTTTAAACTAGATTGTTATATTTTCTTGTTCTTGTTGTTAATGTTTTAGTGTGTGTTCCTTGTTACCAAAGAATAATTAACTGTACAGATTGCCATACATTATTATATATCTTATGTTTGTATTATGGACTCAGTATTTCTGTTTAAAAGTATATTTTTTGCATTTGTTATTGTTATCTAAGTTACCTATAAAGTGCAAATTTGAAATTCTGCAATATTTTAAACCAAAGAATCTTTAAGTCGATTCTTAGCCGTAATTCATAAGTGCCTTATAAAAAAAACTAATATTAGATATAAAAATTAAATTATAACTTGTTTAATATCGTTTATTAATATTAAAAAAAGGAAATTCTGTGTGTAATTCAAGTTTCTAAAGAGATGAAAACTACATTTAATAGAGTGCTAATATAGATTACAATGGTTTTGTATACCTAATTAAGTGGTATTTAGTGTTATTGTTATGTTTAATCTAGAACTTACAGACCCACCAACATAATTAAGATTTTTAACACTGTTGGTAGATTACCTGTTAACTTTTTTTAAATTTATTTATGCTTTGATTATTATCTTTTATCATATCGGTCAATTATGGCAACTATTTATCTGCCTGAAAGTCAATGCATCGTAGTAGGCAGTAGTATTAGTAACGACAGCTGGTTTTATATATTAGGTTATTTATACTTACAAGAAGCCTCAAACAGATACCACGTGTAAGTTGCCATTTAGTAGATAAAAGTGCAAGCAAAACATGAGAAGACGCGATCGATCTTTAAAATTACTTAAAACACGTGTACGACGCGGTAGTAAGGTCATTTTCAACAGTACAGGTAGTAAGGTCAGGTAAGAACAAATATTGTAAAGATTGATTTTATTTTAATTAATTATCCATTTTCATACGTTTTTTAATTAGAAACGTTTTGTTAAAAGAGATAAATATATCATCTTGAAAATGTAGTATTCAAGATTTTTTACCGCTTTAAAAAATGTGGTCAGTTATCTCATGTTGACACTTTAAAGAAATATATTATACACTTTTATAAAATATTCTTAGGATACATTTATCTCTTAGATATTGCCATTAAATACTAGCTAGCGTCTAATGAAAAAAATGACCTTAAATAAACCGTAGTAGTCTTCTCTATTACCATATTATTTATTTGATTGCTTCTTTCCACTACGGATGCAAAATAATTTATTAATTAACTTACCTCGGTACCTTCAAACATACCTCAGTATTATTGCTTATTTTGGTTGGGTATATAAATTTAAGTTACAAAATATACTTACTACCAAAACAGCAGTTTATGAGCTCTGTTATAAATAGTAAAGGACTACTGTATATTAACCTATTAAGAGGCAGCTAACAAACTCAGTAATCATTTTTATGTTTACTTATATACTTATGTTCGCTATTATTTTAATGTTCCACTGGTATGTTTATGTTCAATTCCAGTATTTGATGTAAAATATACTTGCAAATAGATACTAGTGAAATAATAGCACAAAATATATTTAATATTTCGATGTATTTTTGTTTTCAGTGAAATGGAGTGTGTTTGGTTTGTTCTTTTTTTAAACAGAATTATGCATGCGAATAAATGTTCTCGATTCAAAACTTGGTTTGACTGATGGACTTCCTTTTTTGAAATATTTCACCTTGGTGTGTTATATAATACGTTGTTACAATTTTACTGACTGCCAATTCGATTCATAACTGTAAAATATGTAACCAGTCAATATAGCAAATAATGATCATATATAATATCAGTTTAAAAATAACAACGAAATGAGGCGTAGTAAGTTTTATTCAAAACAAAAATAACGGTTGAATGAATCGAATTTTTGGTAAGAAAAATCTAATTAGCCATAGTTAAAATTATAAAGAAACCAATGTCATTGTTGCAGGTGATGTGGATTTCTTTAAAACAATGATGCAAAACATGTTGCCTGTTGTCCCAATGAAGACAAAAAATTTCTGGACTCAATACGACATGTCTTACGAATGTGAGAAATGCAAGAGGAAATATAGACATAAAAGTACATATAGAAGACATATTACTTACGAATGTGGCAAAGAACCTATGTTCAGATGCCCTTTTCTAGACTGTACATATAAAGCTTATCAAAAAACCCATACGGACGCACACATCAAGACCAAACATAAATTAACGGTATTAGAATATAAACAATGATGTTAGCTTTTAAAAAGTATTAAAATTGTGATATTAAAGTTAAAACGCTAAAATAATATTTTATTTTGTTTATTGTGCCAGTAGAAACATTATAAAAAATATGCGTTAGGGGATTCCTTTTCTCCTATCCTTTCATTTTTATGATGCTAAGAAAGAACATTAAAAAATAAGTGTATGAATTTCATTACAACAAAAATGGAAGTAATCCATAACTATTTTATATATAATATGACAAGAGCCGACATAAAGGAAATTGGTTGCAATATTGCATGGTCGATGAAAGATTATAAAATCAAACGGACTGGGACTTATGAAATATTCTATCTATAATCCAAAATTATATTTAATTAGACCTATATTAAAAAAAGGCCGGGATTATACCTATGTAGGACAAATAAAAAAAAGTAAAATTTAATCGATTTTGATAGGTTGATCTGTTGCCTATCACCGTACCTATCACAGATATACTTTGGTATTTGCGTATATATATGTATATCAGTCAATCTTAACGTTTACAACCATATTAGTTACAGGAGTTTTCTACAAAATAAAACAAGGAATATTTAATTGGTTCTAAAAACCTAAGTGGTTTGACAATAGCTTTCTGCGGTCCCGTACCGGCAATTTCTTTGCGTGGATAAGATCGCGAAGCTAGCCTAGATAACCGACACTGAGCAAAAGATTGAACAGTTGAATGGAGGGCCTTTTTGAAACCATTAAAAAAGTAGTTTATTACGAGTAGTGAAACTGCAAGTGTAAGAAATATACAAATATGTAATTCATTACATCAGCCATAGAAAGTCTGAAAAGCAGCTTTCGCGACGGAGATACTGCTGCCCATCCCCGCCCTGTGCATTTGAGTTACACTGTCTCGGATGGATATACTACGCTATTTGTTGGTTCTAGTACATTAGTCACCTGGTACAGAGGTTACTCTTCTACTCTGCCGGTACCTCACGGCAATGGAGTCACCACAGATAGGTACAAGTGAATCTCAAATTTTGTTTTGGGATTTTGCTAAATTCAGCTCCACAATGCGGTTAGAAAGAAGTAGCAAAAACTAGAGGCTATCTTTACAGGCCTCTGTAAGGACAGCTTCGACTTTTTTTTGTTTAAGTTTGGTAAATTTGAAATTGGGTACAAACAAAACAACAAGTTACAAAGTTCGTTATAAAATTACACCCAACCTCTGAAACTATTTGACTAATTTCGACTAGACCATTTTTCATTCTTCCGCGAACTAGAATTCGAATGACGGATTAGAGCACCTATTCCAAAACAATTGAATACCTACATATAAAGAGACTGAGATGATTTGCCAAAACAGGGCATGGCATCTATATTTTTGTACCGGATGTTTATATGTAGGTAAGTGTAGGGTATGGGTTACGAGGCTAGGAACGTAAATGTACCGGGATCAACGGTTTAAAATTGAAATTAATATGTACCTGAGCGAAGTCGGTGCGGGCCGCTAGCGTAATATTATATTGAAGTGGGTGTAGGTATTCATTCCTCAATTTACCGCGGTTTTACCTACGATTTCAAAATAAATATAAGAAAAAGCAAAATAAAAATATATATTTTTTTCTTTTTATCATATATATTGACGGCCCGATGGTGTATTCAGTAGTGTTCCTGGTTTCCAAAGGTCGTGGTTTCGATCCCAGGACAAACATTTATATAATAAATATATGTGTGTCCATTCTGGACCTTGTTTATATGTATTTTGATGTTGTATTTATGATTCTTTTGTAGTCTGATATACCTACGTAACACACGACGACTTATCTCGGAGTCAGACCAATGTACCCACTACAACTACCATCTGTGCTCCCGGATCGTCTAGATTTAATAAGGGAATAAATTAGAAGGTGTAACACGCCAAGCAAGCCATTAAAATGCAACGGTATTGAGTGCGTTCACAAAGTGTGGCGTTATTGATTTCTTTGTTCAGCCTTATATCCGTATGTTTATAAAGGCCGTAGTCTACACTAATATTATATAGAGGAAACGATTTGTATTTTTGTATGTAGCGAATAAAATTAAAAAGTACTGGACCGATCAAATTTATACCGTGTTATCCATACCATTTAATTTTTTTTATCCAAATAAATAATTAAATATTCAAGACTGTCTTAATGCCTGATCATTACTTTTTGAATAATTAGAATCGGACAAATTTCATTCAAAAGATATCATGAAATTAAAATAAATGTACATGCCGGCGGTGGCCGCCACGCAGCGCATCGAGTAACTCGACGAGGGAATGTGGCACCTACACTTTCTCGAGTAAAAATCAATACGCTTCGTTGCCACCAACAAATACCACAGCCAACGTAGTGTACAGAGAGGCTTTAAAATAAGCATATTTATTTTTCAAATTAGGGATTCATGGTCATTTTAATTAGCATGCTTATATATAGCACCTATTTATGTCTACCTGTGCAAAGCCGGGACGGGCCGCTAGTGTTAATATAAAGAGAATGGACGGAATCCAAATTCTAGCCTCAATCACCCGCACGGAACTTCGATCCCTGGGCTTCGTACCCGAGTCCGTCCGAGTGCGTCCAATACGCGCATGATAAGGCAGGCCGGGCTGCATATACTTCGCCAAAATGCAGCGCACACCAGACTTCATCCCCGCGATCTTCGAAATAACCGAGCTCTTATGCATGCTCGAGGTGAAGATTGAGGCCTGGCGAGGAAATAGAGGGCCTGGCCAATGCCACAGGTGCTAACTATTCCGGCACTCCTCTCATGGCTGCCACAGGCAGCAAGCGTGTGTGAGATGTGGGGAAGCACACGCAGCCAGTGACTGCCCCCGCCGACGCGAGGAGCCCCCCACATGCGTGAACTGTGGGGGACCGCACCCAGCAAACTCGGTGGGCTGCCCGGTCTTCCAGCAGGAAGCCAGTATCAAAAAAGCCGGCACAGCAGCGTTGGCTGGGCGGCCTTCGGTACGCACTGGCAGCGTACCAGCCAACCAAACAACACCGCACCTAATGGCTAAATCCAACGACGGGGTGAAAATCCCCCGTCGGAAACGCAAGGGCACGAACAAGAAGGGAGCCCCTGCGAAGGAAGACCCCAACAAGAAGGCAGTCGCCGTCCCAGCGCCGCAGCAGGAACCGAAGGCGAAGCCAAAACCGCGCTCAAGTCAGAGCAGGCTCATGGACACTGAGAAAGCCATCTGCGTCCTACAGGACGTACTCGGGGCCATTAGGTCCGGCGAGAACGCTGTACCAATTATCCTCGGCGGAGTAGCCCAGCTACTACAATCCAATGGCGCAAATTAAACCGCTGAGAATAGTGCACTGGAATGCCAACGGACTCAGATCCACTACCCGATATACCACGCGGAGGAACGGGCTGAGATTTTCGCCGAACACTTAGAACGCCAGTTCCGCCCGAGCCCCTGTGACCTCGCCGTTTCCATAGCGTCAGATGAAGACCCCGTCGTCTTCACGCCTGGGCAGTTAAGCAGGACAGTAAACCGATTGAAGCCCAAGGAAACTTCGGCCTTGACAACATCACCGGCAACATGCTGCGACACCATCCCCAGAAAAGCATCACTGCATTGACTCGCCTCTGCAACGGCATCAACCGCACAGGCCACTTTCCACAACACTGGAAAATGGGAGGGGTAATCATGCTCCCCAAGCCCGAGAAGAACGTACTCAAGCCCGAGAGTTACCGTCCTATCACTCTGCTACCTACGATATCCAAGGTGTCTGAGAAGTTGCTGCTTCTACACCTCGAACCGCACATAAGACCGAGGGAGGAGCAGTACGGATTTCGGACAGAACACTACCTCACTGCAACTAGCGAGAGCACTCCATCATATGACGCTGGCCTTCAACAAGAAGGAATACAGTACCGCTACAGTACTCCTCGACATGGAGAAGGCGTTTGATAAGGTGTGGCACCACAAACATCCCGTCGGATCACACGAATGGTAGCTTCCTTCCTCGAAGCTACCATTCGTGTGATCTATTCGTGTGTGATGATAAGAGAGAGAGTGAAAGTGGAAAACGTTCTATCAACAAAACCGCGCTGTACAACTTGTACACGGACGACTTTCCGGTAGGAGAAGGCACACATCTAGCACTATACGCAGACGACGCCGCCTACTATGCAACCTCGGTCAACAAAGATCGCGCAGCTAAGAAATTAGAAAACACCCTCGACCTACTGCCCGAGTGGCTAAGCAGATGGAGACTGCAGGTGAGCGTAACTAAGACTCAGGCTGCAGTCATTGGCCGCTACCGTTATCTCCCGAAACCACTGAAGCTAATGGGGCAAGAAGTCACGTGGTCCCATACGATCAAGTACCTAGGGATCACAATAGACAGCCTCCTGAGGATGAAGCACCACACCGAACAAGTGATTAAAAAGACCAGGTCGGTCTCGGTACTCTGCCCGGTATTCGCCTCCAAACTCCCGCTCAGAACTAAGCTGGGAGTTTACAAGACATACGTTCGACCTCACCTTTCATATGCAGCCCCGGCATGGTATGCACTAACCAGCCGGTCCAACAAAGGCCGCCTTCAATCCCAGCAGTCCCGTGTTCTACGCACAATCGTCGGGGCACCACGCATGGTGCGAAACTCGACGATACGTCGGGACCTAAGAACGGAATACGTCGAAGAATTCATTCGCAGGCTGTCAAGCGCGATGTTCGCGCGCGCCGACAACGCCTCCCTGGCGAACCCGCACCTGCGCAATATAGCGCCGCTGCACGCCTGACCAACGGACACCAAGGCCTACCAGCGAGAATTCAAGGCCGGTGAGGTCGAACAAAACCCGGGCATAAGCCCGAGACCGCAACCCCCTGAAGGGCATCGATAAATCCATCTATTCCCTGATATGGAAAACCCTTCAAAGACCTGGATAACCCTAGCCAAGAGCGGTGGGTCAGTACAAAACCACAAGATCCCACGAAACCATCTCCAGAAGCCTGCATAGCGCGTTCAACACGTACGCCAATAAACGCCTATGCCACACCAAATGTAAACAATGCAAATCTATTGTATCTCACAATACAATTTGTATTACTACACTGAAGAAGCCAAGAAGAAAAAGAAATAAATCTTAATTACATAAATGAAGAAAGAAACCTATAAAAAAAAAACAAAGAAAAATGTGCGGCTATGTGACAGAGGCGCGGAGCGCCGCAGTCGCCTCCGCGTAGCCTATGGCTTTTATTTTTTTTTTTATTTTATTTTTTTTTTTTTCGGACGAACCTAGTGCTGGACTACTCAGACGTCAATTCTCGCGCCCGCGATGGCTCGCTAGATTTAAGCGGGACCGACGGCGTGTCCGAGGGCGCCTCTAGAGGCTCGACCTAGG
Source organism: Heortia vitessoides (assembly GCA_020976665.1). Classification (NCBI taxonomy): domain Eukaryota; kingdom Metazoa; phylum Arthropoda; class Insecta; order Lepidoptera; family Crambidae; genus Heortia; species Heortia vitessoides. The sequence continues at coordinate 753,643 of JACJUM010002971.1, forward strand.
CTCGGCCGCCGTCGTTACTATGGATGAATTAAAGCAAAAGAGGACGGACAGATTGAGCCCGACAGCCCTAGGGCTGTCGGTTATCGCTCGTAGGTGTAGGGACTTCACGCGTTCGCCGGCGCGAACGCGGTGTACTGCTCTGTTGTACGAGTGCATGTGGAGTGTTAGTGATCGTGTTGTGGTGCCAGTGAGAGGGCGAGAAAGGACTGCGATTTTCGCGGTTGTGCTATCGGGCGGGTCGTCTAAGACGTGACGCGGTCTGCGAGATCGGGCGTGAGCCTATGGCTGCGCGTTAAAGAGCGAAAGAGTTAAATTTATTATGACTGAGGCGTACGTATGGATATTTGGTAGAAATGGCAAATATAAGATATGTAACGACAAGTGTCAAAAACCTGTGGCACCTAAATTAACATACAATGTTCGCTTTAATCTAATCAGCGGGGGCCATATTATCTCTGCACTTCCTGTATGTTCCTGTGTGCCCCATGAGGGCGGCCGCACTCACAAAGTAAGCGGGGTCGGAACTGGAACGACGCCAATCTCTCCAATGGATTGTGGCCATCCGCAATAGTGCGGCTGGTATATCACACACTCGCCGGCGAGTGCAGTGTTCTGTTCTATGCCTACTAATACTAGTATAGGTACCTATACTAGTATTAGTAGGCTAATCAAAGAGTCATGGAAACTTTGTTAGCGCGATCCAGATTCTGTGACGTGTTTGGTCAAATTTAGTTGGCGTAACTCGTTGTGTATTGGGTCACTGAGTACGGCTCTAGAAATAAATTGGCTCTCTATACATACTCGTATATGTATATATATATATATATATATATAAATACATATAAAAGGAGATGTTCTATTGACATATAGATGCACGCGCAGCCCAAACCGCTAATAGAAACGTGTAATTTTACTGTTTAAAGAGCAGGCAATTTTTTATACAAACTTGCAATCTCTATTTCATCCCTTTATGATTCATCATCATCATATCAGCTGTTGGATGTCCACTGTTGGACATAGGCGTCCCCATGAAAGGGGGGAATTTTGCCCATAATTGCCGCGCTGGGCAATCGCAGAGCGTAACTTTCACAACGGGGATACTGCTGTCCATCCCCGCCCTGTGCATTTGAGTTACACTGTTTCGGGTAGATACTCCCCCATCTGTCGGTGCTGCTACCTTAGTTGTCTTTAACGACTGGTTCTGGGGGAGTTCTATTCTACTCTATATTTTGAGTAACAGTTGTTTTAATTCAAAATATTAACCCTATATTATGCGCCCGATAGCATAAATTCTATAAATGCCTCCCGTCCCTCCGTCGCCCTCTTACTGGTACACCACAATCATAAACACTTCATAGACATTCTTTCCGTAGAGCATTACACAGTGTACTCACTGAACGCGTGCAGTCCCTGCCCCTCAAGCGAAAAATGATTGCACAAGAGCAGCCAGGCTCACTGAGTTCGCCCCCTATTTTGCAAACGATAGGTACTACTCTAACCCGAAGGTCTGTCAGTTCCACTGCGAGATAAAGTACCTACGTACTACTTAGTCACAATATATGATACCAGTACGGAACTTTAATGTCAAAATATAGCTTGATACTTGCGATAGCTGTCATGTGTGCCAGAGTGACATGACTAGTGCTGGACGATATAGATATAATTAAGTGTGATTATCAATAATGTGATTTATTTATTAGTAGTTATCTTAATCGATTAATTTGGTAATGATATATAAGTATTTGCACATAATATTTTATGGCAAAATAATACATACAACATTATCTTTGATCAATTTGTTCTGAAATAATTCATTCTGATTTGCTGGAGTATTAGATATTAATTATATTCTTGACCATTGAATATTGACAAAGCGGATATCATGTTCCTAATCCCCTTGAATATTTATTTAAGTTTTTTCAACTACCTTCTTCCAGATCTGCCTTACATAGCTGCATTTACAATTGTTTTAAACTATATTATTATTATATTATTAATTAGCTATTAAATTACGAAAAAAATAATTTTAAGTAGATAATATCTTTACTTTAATCGGTTTTTATATAATCAGATATATCCTTGCACACACATCAACAAATAAACCTACCCAAATTTGTCAAAACTTCGCCATCGATATTAAACCTATAGGTTTGAGCCATTGAGTTTAATATAGACTATAAAAAATGTTACTTACATTACAGTACACAGTTAGCACCGATCAAACTATCCATATCTGTCAAAACACCACAGTCAATTTTGAACTCAATAGCTCTATGAGATTTATGTGGATTGCGAATTTTGATTGATTTGGGTAGATCTCTTGCTTTGTGTACCGTCGATGACAAATATCGCAAAATTTTATATTATAAAAGTATTAAAGCACTAACATAAAAGATTGGGCTGCATGATTACAATGTTACATTTAATGCTTTAAAAAATATATTTTGAGGTTATATTTACAAATACCCAGACAAAAATTTCATCAGGTTACAAAATATATTAAATTATACGATGGCCCTAAGATGTACAAAGCTATTAAGAATGTTCCGAAGTGTGACTATTAATCAATCTAGTTTTAAATCTAATGTAATATCTGCAACAGAAGAAACAAAGTTCAATAAATTTACACAATATAACAAGGAAAATTACTTAATTAATAGAGAGGATCCCGATGTTTTTGGTACATTAACTAGAGATCATCATCTCCATGTTGACAAACTTGAGGATGAAGGTGATATCAAAGAACAAGAATACCTTGAAAATGTACCTATGCAATCACAGAAACGAACTATAAAACAGTATTCTGATATTATAAAGCAATATATATATCATAAAAGACTTAAAGAAGCAATTGATGTACTAGAGGTCAGAATGTTAACTGTTGATAAGGTAAAACCTGACAACTACATCTACAATATCCTCATTGGTGCATGTGCTGATGTTGGATATACTAAAAAAGCTTTCAAGTTATTTAATGATATGAAAAGGAGAGCTTTGAAGCCCACAGGTGATACATACACTTGTTTATTCCATGCATGTGCTAACAGTCCCTGGGTCTCTAATGGCCTAAAAAATGCCCAACATTTAAGAGATTTCATGATGGAAAGAGGCATAGAGCCAAATGTGACAAATTATAATACCATGATCAAAGCTTTCGGTACATGTGGAGATTTAAAAACAGCATTTCAAATAGTTGATGAAATGATTTCAAAGAAAATTAAAATAAGAGTTCATACTTTCAATCATCTTCTACAAGCATGTATAGCAGATAAAAAATCTGGTCTTAGACATGCTATTATAGTTTGGAGAAAGATGTTGCAAAAGAAAGAAAAACCTAACCTTTATTCCTTTAACCTTATGCTGAAATGTGTTAAAGATTGCAATTTAGGTAATAAATTGGATATAGAGGAATTAATAGTTATTCTCCGTGAACACATATCACTCGGGCAAAATGTAAGTAAATCCTTGGAGACTGATTCAGAGAAGTTAATAAAAAGGTTATCTAAACCGGCTGAAGTTTTACCCAAAGAGTACAAGTTAGAATTGGACTCTGGACAGTTGGTTTCCACAAATGAAAGCAAAGAATTGTCAGTAAAAAGTGAAGAGATAGTTGTATTAACACCAAGCGTCTGTCCTAAAGTTGTGAATCATGAGAGGCTTGTTCCAAATCTACTCTCAAGTGTCATACAAATGAAGAATGTTACAGATTTGAAAGAAGTTCATACAGTTCAAGATAAATTTGACATTGTTGGAGGACAAGAAGATTTCCTGAAAGAAATGGAAGCATACACAGTTAAACCGGACATTAAAACATTTACACAAATGTTGCCTCTTATTGATGATACCTGTGAAGCTGAAATTAAATTATTAGAAACAATGAAAAATACAGGTGTGAGAGGAGATATCGACTTTTACAATCTTCTTATAAAAAAAAGATGTTTACGTACTGATTATGAAGCAGCACTGGTAAGCCTTTATCTGTTTATAGTATTTTAGTAACGCACTGTAGAGTATATACATTAATATATATGTTTATTTAGAAAATTCTGAATTTAGTTTCTTATTATAGGATATTAAAAGGATCATAGAAGAAGAGAACAAAACCCGCAAGAAACGTTATCATCCATTAAAAAAGAACATAATGTTGAAATTCAATATAATGACTTATGGTGTTTTAGCATTGACTTGTAGAACAAAAGAAAGTGCAGAACAATTACTGAGTCAAATGAATGGAGTTAATCTCAAGTAAGTATGAGGTGGTATGATTATTTTAGAAAGGTAACATTTTAATATTTACTTATAGCCTCAGCTCACATTTAAGCCATATTTATAAACTGATCTCTAGGGCTAATACATACAGCCTCAAGTGCAAAGTTAATGACTTTCAACCTTCCGAACTAGCTGGTTTCTGAAAAGGCTTTCGTACCACTGGTGTTAAACCTTATGCTGGTAAGTTATATACAAAACAAGAGCATAACAGGTTGTGTTAGGTGTTGGTAGACTATGAAAAAGCCTCTGTTTCGGTTAGGAAATAATAGAAATATCTTCTTTATTTTTAAGTGTAGTTAATCTTTTTAATTTAATTACTATTGATATATAGAAGAGGATTCTTTCTGAGTAAAGAAACAAGGTGATTTTTTACTATTTTGTAAAAGTTGGGTAATAAATATTTAAATTAATATTCAATATAAAAAAAAAATATTATTATATACTCAGTAAATATAATTAACGTTTTTTAAATGTGAATTATTCATTTATTTTCAGGGTTAATATAGAAATACTTGGTACCCTTCTTAAAAATGCAGCTGTTCAGCTGGATTTTGCTTATGTGTTATATATTATGGATTTAGTAAAGGAAGCAAAATTAAAAGTGAATTCAGCTTTCTTAAAACACTTGGAAACTTTTAGTGATAGATGTGCAACCAAATCACAATTACAGGTAAATTTACAGTAAATGTCTCTAGCATAATTGTATCAACATATGATAGTGTTAAGAGAGAGAGGCAGAGAGAGAGAGATATATATAAGAGACCATGTCAATGTATGGTCTCTTACCATTGGCCTTATTGGCCAACTGAAAGTAGCTCAACGAGCTATGGAGTGGGCAATGCTCGTAGTTTCTTTGCGCGATCGAACCAGGAATGAGGAGATTCGTAACAGAACCAAAGTTACGGAAACTGCCTGGCGAATTAGTAAGTTGAAGTGGCAGTGGGCAGGGCATTTGGTACGCAGAATCGATGACCGATGCAGTCGTAAGGTTCTGGAATGGAGACCACGTACCGGCAACCGCAGCGTAGGGCGTCCACCCGCAAGATGGTCAGACGATCTGACTGAAACTGCAGGATCACAGTGGATGCAAGCCGCATGCAACTGGTCCTATTGGAGATTACTTGGGGAGGCCTATGTCCAGCAATGGAACGTCTAATGGCTGATATGATCATGATGAGTGTTCAGTAGTTACATAAACAATTAATTGTTATACTTACTTTTTATGATTTCTATTTTTTTTAAAACTACCATGTGAGTTAATTCTCTAGGCAACAAAATACTGAAAGCTTAAATGTAAACCATAAATAGATAGGTGATTTCTTGTTAGTTATCAAACTGCTATAAATATCCAGACCTTAAATTATTTATCTCAAGTTTCAATTTTTTTTTTACTTTCAGAGTAGTGAAAACAATGATAATCCAGGATTTGTCAAGAGATATAAACAATTTCTGTCAATTTACCATAAATGGTTAAAGGAAGTAAATATAGAAGATGCTTTGAAACCCGAACATCCATGGCAACAGTTCACAGAGAACTATCCAGAAACAATTCAGAGGCAAAATATTGTTATAACAGAGCCTAAAAAGTTTTACAAGAGAAATCGGAAGTATGTTCCATATTCAGCAATAAAATAAAAATAATATTTTTATAAATTGTTTTATTTAATACATAGATTATACATTATGTGACACTGCTTAGATTTTGATGTGGTGCAGCTTGCGGTTGAGCTCTTCAAACTTGAGAATTTTGCGAATAAAGAAATCGCCATAACGGTGGGCCACTTTCGTGTCGGCAATGTGGATCATATCATTGTCGATGTAAAAGTCCAACTGTAATACAAATGATACAATCGATCAATACAACGAAATAGTTTAGGATAGTTTACAAACAGTTACAGTTAGTTAACAAACAGTTGGAATCATTAAAAGTATGATTTTGATGAAATAATTATCTGTTTTCAAGAAAAAACAAAGTATTGGAGAATTTCGGCACTTGGCAATTTTAGATTATTTAAAAAACAAAATTTCGAGTGAAAATGGAGGATTTTACTTCCAAATTATTTATGATCTACTAGCTGTTCCCGCGACTTCATCCGCGTGAAATAGTTTTTTGGGTACCATACCTCTTTACCTTAACTTATATAAATTTAAAATGTCATGTTTATTTATATTAAAACAATGGCCTGAAAATAAGTTTCAAGTTTCTAGCTTTAAAAATAGTGATACTTCCATACAACTTTTTATCCCCCCTTTCGACCCCTTACAATCCTTGTTTCGAATAAAAAAATAGCCTGTCCTTTCTCAGGGTCTAGAGATTGAGCCAAATTTCATCAAAATCGGTTGAGAGGTTTAAGCGGGAAAGCGTAACAGACAGACAGAGTTACTTTCGCATTTATAATATTAGTAGGGATTAAATATTTATATTAATTGTTATTTTAAATCATAAAAATAGAGTCTTAGCGTTACGGTCTTTTAAAAAAAGCTATTCGCGTCTCGGATATTCGAAACGTTCGCTCGGCAAGAAAGCATCTTTCTACATATCGATCAAAAAGCAGGTCCCACCTCGGAGCCGCTGCGGAAGCGGCCGTCCAGGCCGCTGGCGCCCTGCGTCCACACGAGGTTCTTCATCTTGTGCTTGAAGGCCAGCAGCTGCGCGGCGAGCGCGGCCAGGTCGCGCGCGCGCTCGCGCTCGGCCGCGCCCGCGCCGCGCGCCGCCGACATGAAGGCCGCCAGCTTGGCCAGCGGCAGCGTCGTGTACAGCTTCAGGTACGAGCGGATGGTGGGCAGCATCTTCTGCTGCCGGACCTGTGCGGCGCGGGGACTCGATTATCGCGCGAACGACTCTCGCGGTCGTCCGAAAAGCTCCACTATTTTTGATTTTACATTACTTCAAAATAAGTATTATAGGCTATTTATGCAACCGTGATCGAATTAAACATTATGCACGATTTTATAATGTAATTGTTTTTATCGGCAAATAGTAATTATGAAAATTGTGATATTTTTTCCTGTGACAGAGGATTTGTAATAAACTTATTCGTAGTTTTTAGGACAAGAGACATAAATCCTGATGCAATACTTGTCGATAAAAAAACTGTACTGTTTCAACACCCGTTTCGAGATACAGTCCGAACCATTACACGCTCCTATCCACCCCTTACGATTCTGAGCAATCTATGATAGATTTAAAAATGAATTAAATGAAAAAAATGATTAGAGTTAAAAAGCTCACTAGAGCCGTAATAGCGACTACTAAGTACCTCGTCCATGAAGACCTGCGTCTGATGCTTGACGGCGTCACGGCCGTAATTGGAGCCCGGCTCGATGGGCGGCGGACAGGGCGAAAGAAACTTGGGACACGCGAACGTGAAGCAGCTCTCGAACTCGCCCAGGTCACCGTACTGCATCTTGAACATCTTTTCGTGGTAGTTCTTCTCCCTCAGCACCTAATCGATAAGTTTTGATCAATTACCTGGATCTTCACATTACTATAATATATTTTCTAAACTATAATTAGCTACACTCAAAACAGACGACGACCTCATACAAGACCTCAATCGCCTGCATTGGTACCTCTTACCTATTTCTACCGCCAAATAGCCGTGTTCGCATTGCTGTGCTCCAATTTGAAGGGTGAGAGCTTGTTTATCATTAAGAGGACCATATGCTTGTTTGCTGACTGTCTGCGACTGTCATCTACACTAATATTATAAAGAGGAAAGATTTGTATTTTTGTATGTAGCGAATAAACTTAAAAAGTACTAGACCGATTTTAATAATTCTTTTTTTATTAGAAAACTACATTATCATTGAGTAACATAGGCTATATTTAGTACAAGTTTACTTTAGAAATTCCTATTAAAACCAACCAAAGATGTAAAAAATTAGCCATAAAATGTCTTTCATCGCATATGCTGCGAAGAGTATTAATGATAGTACAAAAATATTCGACAATATTATAGAATATATCAATATCTACAAAAAACTTCGCGAGACCATATGTCTAACTATTGTAGTAACGTCACTATAACTACTTTTTTACATTTAACAAAATGATAGAAATGCCGATCAAAATCAGACCGTGTTATCCATACTATTTATAATTTTTTATCCAAATATAGAATTTAATATTAACACTTTCTTAATACCTAATGATTACTTTTTGAATTATTCAAATCGAACATTACATTCAATAGATATCATGTAATTAAAATAAAAATACACGCCGGCGGCGGCCGCCACGCAACGCATTGAGTAACTAACTCGTATACTCAATTGTATGAGGCACTTTCTCGGGTAGGACCTCCTGAAAATCAATACGTATGGTTGCCACCTACAAATACCACAGCCAACGTAGTGTACAGGGAGGCTTCAAGATAAGCATATTTTTTTTCTGATTTAGTGATTCATGGTCTTTTTATTTAGCATGCTTATTACTTAAATATATGTAAGTATTTATGTCTACCCGTGCGAAGCCGGGACGGGCCGCTAGTAATATAAAAAATACGCAAAGTAGCTTGTCAATCAATCATTTTCATTTATTTTCCGCGTAGAAATTTTTGCGTCCCGCTTTACCAGGTGGCGTGGGAGCGACTTAGGTACCGGAACCGACAGATAGCGGTAAATCCATCAGAAACACTGTACTCTTCTTGTGTAGGTCTATGGCTCCTAATGGCTGATATGATGATGATGATGACTAACCTGCTGGATGGACTCGTCCACGCACTGCGGGTGCAACACCAGGCAGATGGCCAGCAGATGGTACATCTGCTCCGTCTGCTTGTTGATCTGGTCGTTCTGGTAGGAGCGCGACGAGAACAGCTGCTTGGTCCGCTGCATGTACAGCAGTGCCGACGACAGCGTGCGGATGGCGTCGGCGTAGCGCCGCATCATCATGTACGCGAACCCCACGTAGTACGACGTAGAGATCTGGCACGCCGGCACGTGCGAGTACTGCGACTTCTTGTGCAGCTCGATGTTCTCCAGCACCTGTGGACGTGGACAGTCCGAGCTTCGACACGTGACAATAATCAATTCAAAACAATCGTAAATGCAAAGCAAAGAAAAGTCTCGGGGATCATGAACCCTTATCCCCAATGGAGAACTATGTATTTTTTTCACCCATCACCAACCTTGCGGTTATAAATATAGGTAAGGACCAGCTGCGGCAGGTCGCACCAATGAACCTGGGACCATTACCATTACTAGTACTGCGTGGACCGAAGTCTGCTACCTTTTGTCCAGACGTACGAGACTGATGTTATACTAATATTATAGACCAAAGTCATTGAAAATTATAAACATAAGTTTTTATTTCCACAGATGAGACTTCATAATCCAATGGTTTGTGTGGAAATCTCGCTTTATTCTTTCAACATAGCTGATCTTCCTACATAAAATAGCGAATGGAGAATGAACAGACTTTCTGCTGTGTTTGAAACAGTATTATAAAATATAAGTTCACTCAAAGGAACTAAATCTATTTGCACAACAATTTGTATTAATACCTCATACAAGACAGTAAACCAAAATGGATTCAAATGGCTTTCAAGGTATTCTACTACAGTGAAACTGGAATAGAAATTTATAGATGTCTTGAGTGTTATTATTTTTGGATAAACTCATATATTGAAGGAATTGTGTTTATAGATTTTTGCCAAAAAATAATTTACTTTCTAAAAACAGACAACAAAAAGTAAGCATTTTTTAAACCTAATTAAAGTTACAATTAAATATTATACCTTAATAGCCTGATAGTAGTCTCCAAGCAATGAGTGCAGGCGTAAAAGTCCTACAAGGGAGAAGTATCCCAGCATCTTGTAGAGGGAATGACGGCCAAATTCTTCAGCCACTGAATCAGGGTCACCGCCTGAGACATACACCTGTAATTATGGTAAGAATATTTTCGTATTGAAAACATACTTTTCACAAGCATTAATATTTACTAACCTGGTAATTAGTCCACTAAATTAGTCACTCACAATATTGTAAAATAAAATTATGTAAAGATATTCTTTTATGGGTCTTCATTTTTACTGATTTTTGACATGACATGATGAACTCCCAGAGAATTGATTTTTATTGGTTGATCAACAGTCACTATAGGAACACCAACAATTGAGAAACATTGCCTTATACAATCTACAATCTATCATCATCATCATCATACCAGCCATTAAAAGTTCATTGTTGGACGTAGGCCTCCCCAAGAAAGGGGATATGTTGCCCATGATTGCCGCGCTGGGCAAGCGTGTTGGCAATCGTTGAGCGCAGCTTTCGCAACGGTGAAGCTGCTCTCTGCATTTTTTTTTACCTTTTTAAAGGATATACCGCCATAAGTCGGTTTTGGTACCATAGTCGCCTCTTGCGATACCTGGTACATGTGGAGGTACTATTCTACTCTGCCTGTACCTCACGGCTAGACAATCTATAATAATAATTTAATCTGTTGGATTGATGTGGCACAACATCACAAGAACCAGTCATATTCATGACAGCTCATATTTAAGTGGCAGACTTTTGACTACACATACCTCTAATTGGCGTTTGATGTTGGACTTATCAACAAGGGAGTGCAACACATTAAGTATGCAGAGAACATTCCATGATTTGTTCTCAGTGTTGAGAGCTTCAATTTCCACAGGGCTCAACTTGGATGTACGAGACCTGCAATGTTATGTTAGAGCATAAGTTAAATGTGGTCCCAGTCACAACTTGGTGTCACAAAAACCACAAGATACGTCAAAGACTATTACTATACCAAAACATGTACCTAGTAGAAAATTATTGTCATGGTATCCGTGACTATTAATTATTTAATTAAAAAAGAAATAAGTGACATGTACAAAGTAACTAGAAACAACCATACCTGTACTGCGCAAATGACTGGAACTGATAAACAAATTCATCAATAAGTTCCCAAAGCCATTGGTCAGGCAGTTCCAAAGGCACTGGGGTTTCTGCAGATAGAATATAGTTGAATAGGTCACAGTAATTGTAAAAAGACGTAAAACGCTGCTCTGGTTTTGGCCCCCCAGGTACTCGAGCATAAATATCCCGATAGTACAACTCTTTGTACAGGATCATAAATACCTGGAAACAATAGTATATGTGGATAAGTTAATGCAATGCAATAAAGTAAAAGAAGTCTGCAAATAGGATAGATGCAAGTATAATATATTTTTACACTATTTCTGATGTACATTATTTTATATATTTTTTTTATATCATATGTATTTATTGCATATATTTATACAAATATGAATGTAACATTTATCTTTTTTGTATATATAAAGGTTTGTATAATGGTTGACTGGGAGATAATGCCAACTGGTATTAAGTCCACCATTTGTACATTTTGTAATATTTTGGGCAATAAAGTTCAAAAAACTAAATAATTAGAACTGGATTAATATAAAAGTAAATTAAAATCCCTATTAAAAGATAAATTATATCTATTCCTGCGACAATACTATTAGCCTACCAGTATTAATTTATGAAAACTATTTTCATGCACAATGTCTCTTTTTATCATCAGACCTCCCAAAGAAAGGGGGAATTTTAGCTATAATTACCGCTCTGGACAAGCATGATGGCAATCGCAGAGCACAGCTTTCACAACGGGAATGATGCAGCATCTCAACCCTATGCATTTAAGCCACACTATTTCTGATGGATATACTGCTATCTGGTTTAGTGGGAGCTACTATTCTACTCTGCCGATACCTTGCAGCTGCAGGTCATCCTTACTTACTAAGTTATTTATTACAATAATTATCACACTTACATGATCATTATCCACCACAGGTGCCACTTCATTCTCATCAGGCCATGGTGTATTTTCAAAATATTGTTCAGTCAGTTTTGGGAAGGTATTTTCGTACAAATTAAGAATTTCATATGTTACTCCCTCGTTTATCATATTACGGAAATAAACAAGAAATTTCTTGACCTGTAAATCACGGAAATTAAAAAAATAACATCTATAGACAATGAAAATTGGCATCGAAAAAACACCACTCACCATTTCGGGCATTTTATAGTAGGATCTGTCATATTCAAGATCGTATTGAGGGTCACCGGTGTGCGGCTCATAATCACCAAAGGACTCGTATCCTCCCTAAAAATTTTCATATGTATGTTAGAAGTTACAGAATCTAGAAACAGGCATCAATGATTTTTAAAAGATAGTTCGATTGGTGCTTCTCAAATGTTTCTAGGAGCTATGATTTTATCACTGAATTATGGAATAGAATTACCATCTTAAACTGGATAAGTTACGTGGCTATGGGGTTATGTTAAATGGTCTTAGTCAAAACTATGGTATTATGTTAAGTGACTTAGAAGCTAACCTCATTATAATCGTCACTGGAGTACATTTTTTCACAGATACCTCATGTATTTTGTAAAAAAAAAAATACTACTAAATGTTCTTTTAGTATAAAACCACGCACACCCGCTCACTGAAAAAGAAACTAGTCCGTTCCAAAACGTCACTTGTTTTCGAACATGTTCCCTATGTTCAAAAACAAGAGATCATAAATGTTACGTATCCTGTACATATTGCTTGTTACTAATAAGTCCTTTATTCCCATAAAAATTAGAATGAAATTAAACATTAATAATAACTAAATATTGCTGGTCTCATAACAAAAAAAATCAATAAAAATAACCATTTGGTAATATCGATTCATATAATTTATAATTTCTGAAAAAAATATACTGATTTTTATTCAAGAAAATCATATGAACAAAATAAATAAGTACACAAAGCAACAGATCAATCTTTACAAATTTGTTCCAATGTCATTGGACATAATGTGCGAGTTAATGAGTTCAAAGATTAATTTGGAATAAAGTATAAAAGAAACAAATAAATGTATGTACACAAATCTGTAAAAAATTAAAAGTCAATTTTGAAATTCATTATTTGCTCATAAAATAGAAAGTTGTGTTACCTGTTTCTGTGCAGTTAACAACAGATTAACCGACCAACTTTATAGATTAATATTGATTGCGAAGTTCTGACACTTTGGTCTGTCGCTGTGTACATATGGTTGTAAATATTCAAGAAAATCATATTAGAAATTAGAATTAATTGAGATTTTTTTATCTACATTATTAATAGCATTTTCACATTCATATATCTTATTCCTTTATTATGTTTATATGAATTGTTAATTTTATATCATTGTGACGAATTGCAAAAAATAAAAAATAAATTAATTAGAAATGAATTTAGACGTATTCACAACTCAACGATAGTGTAGTGATATAATGGATGAGATAAAATTGTTAATTGATATAGAGTTGTGACAGGTGTCATTTCATATTTCGTATTTCGCAATTGTCGCAGATTTTTCATTTGATTTTGTTCGTTCTCGTCGCTACTAAAATGTTTGCCAAAAATGTACTTCGATTTGCTCTTCAAAATAAAGCAGCCAACAAATCTCACGTTTTTAGAAGCTTTTCAGTAACTTTCGCAAAACTAGATATAGTCAAAATTCAAAGTACTGAGGATTTTAAATCGAAAGTCATCAACAGCAAAGTCCCTGTGGTAGTAGACTTCTATGCAACGTGAGTATTAAAATTAATTGAGGATTTTTTTATTTATAAGGAATATCTAGGTAAGTTACCTTATATTTTACTTTCAGTGTTATATTTTTACAAATTACATTTTTTACGACAGATGAATAGCCTAATATGATTTATAATTAATAGTCGTCCTATAACAATTGGTTTGTTCTATTGTTATTTTGCATTGTAAAGGAGTGTTTTCTCATATTTACAATATATCAGAGCAATTGCACTAACACTTTGTAACTAGGTACAAATATATTTTATATCAGGTTACAATAATTCAGCATATTTCTAATTGTAATCTTAAAATATTATTGATATTAATATGACTTGATAAAACATTTCTAGTTTCTGCTTATCTGATATGTACTGTATGTAAAAACAAAGATAGTTTAAGTACCATTTATTATTTTACACCTACATTTTTTTTAAGTTGCTTATTTTCTTACAGATGGTGTAATCCCTGTAGGCTTCTGACACCTCGCTTGGAATCAATTATTTCAGAAAACAAGGGAAAGGTTGTTCTTGCTAAAGTTGACATTGATGAACAAACAGATTTGGCTTTAGATTATGAAGTTAGCTCAGTTCCAGTTTTAGTGATAATAAAAGAAGGCAAAGTCCAACAGCGTTTAGTTGGCCTGCAAGATACTGACAAGTTGCGCAAATGGATTGAACCATATGCTTCAGAACAGACAAAGGCTGAAATAAAAGCTTAAAGTTTTTTATCTTATGAAAATTCATTAAATTTATTGTTGTTACCAATATGTAGTTAAAACTAAATTATTTAAAATGAAACCAGCATTTTTATTCTTGTAAAAATTGTATTAAATCACGGGCTCTCTTATAACATATTTCAGAAGGCTTTTTAGACTCCTCGGCTTCCTCGGTTTCGTCATCTTCAATTTTTTCTTCTTTACCCTGTTCTTCTGTCCAGTCATCCATTTGTTTTATAATCTTATTTGCATCTTCTAACAGCATATTACGGATATTACCTCTAGCAGATTCAAAATACTCTAACAGTAGTGGCCATGATTCATCAGGTAATAAATTTTCTGAAAATTTGTTTTTGTATAACCACACTTGTTTTGATTTCATAAACTTCCAGTTCTGTCTGTTATGTTTCCATTGTGATAAATAACTTAAACATTGTGATTTAAGTTGTTCTTTAGCTGCAGCTTGAGAATCTGCTTGGCGTTGAGCGTGTTTCTCTCGTTTTGCTTGTCTGATAGACGTTTTACTCTTTTTATCATTTGTGTCCGAGGTAACAGTAGCCTTTTTTTTCTTTTTCTTCTTTATTGGTTCATTTTCAGACTCGTCATCTGTATGGTATCTTTTAGAAGCAATCGCTTCATCCTCATTCTTGAACTCTAGTGTTTCTTCAATTACTTCAGATATTTCAGTATCGTTTTCACTATCTTTTCGATCGTCATTTAGTTGTTTAATTTTTTTCTTACTTTTGCCTCCCATTTAAATATTTAGTAAATTAACAAGTTTGCACGCGTTTCACTGAAATTAGTTTAGGTTAATTTGTGTTCCTTTTAAACTCTTTGAAATATAAATGACAATTAATTTTAACCATCGATTAAGTTAAGAGGTGTTGCAATATTTACCTAACGAAGATAAGAATTTTGGGAAAAATGGAACACATCCTTCCAGTGAAGAAATATTTTGTTTTCACTATTTTGTCCTTATACTTGATTGATTTTTTTGTATTTGTTTGAAAACTTTTTTTTAGATATTATCAAAGCCCCATTTTGTTGTCTAGCATTGTAAGTCATTAGAAAATTTATAAAATAAAATCGCAGAATACAACTTTTAAAGTAACGTTGTACTATCACTTATAATCAGAATTTAACATACTTTTCTTTAAAGAAAATATAACCAGTAGTGAAGATATATTCACTTTAAAGACAAGGTCGTGACCGCATACCACACCAGATCTTTTAAATGTGAAACAGATATTTTTTTGATGCCTTAACCAATACAACAATTCAATACTTATTTTTATTTAGTTTTTTTTTTTAATATTTATTCGATAATTGAGTAATGGCCACCCAGTTCCCCCACAACATCGCAATTTTTTGGCACGTCACAGCCGCGTCATCATGTCTCCGTGTCTGCTTTTATCACCGAAGAATTAATTTGTCCATCATTATCAAACCTTATCGGTACCTTTATATGTGAACTGTTAATTTTATGCGGTTTTATAAAAAAGCTATAAAATGGAACTATTGACGCAAGTGTCTAACACACAGTTTCTTTTTCCCATTGCGGCTGTAGCTGTTGTTTTAGTATGCGCAGCGTTAGTATTTGTCTTCGGATTTCATTCGGCAGAACAACCGCAGTTCGATAAGTTGCCCTTAGTGGTGGACGACAGAAAATCATCCAACAAGAAGAGGAAAACGAAGGACAAGGTCAGTGAAAACAACATACTTTGCAGTCCCATCGTAGTCGTGCGTGCGTTGTGCTCATTTTATTTTTAACCTGGAAGCATATGCTCATAAACTGTTGCCGGGAGATATGCCATGCAGTTGTTGCACTCCTGGGTCTAGACCAGATATATCAATTTGATTTTATTGTCGTGTTTAGAACACTTCTTTGTGCGTTGTCTTCTTTTTGACAAACAGTGGTTTCGATTTGTTTATTACATAAAATGGTGTTCTTGTTTACAGAAGTCTTCACCCAATCGTTCTGTGAACGATGAAGTGAAGACTAAGTCTGAGACCTCCAAGAAATCTCCTGCTAAGGAGAAAAAGGAGGAGAAAGTTAAAGATGCAGACAGACCCAAACCTAAAGAAAAACAAGAGCCTAAACCTGCCAAAAAAGAAGTGAAAGAAAGTGCAGAAGCGAAAAAAGCCAAGAAGAATAAGGCTACTGTTGAAACTGAGAAGCCAGCAGATTTTGATGATGGAGTTTGGGAAGAGGTTCCCAAGAAGAGTGATAAGAAAAAAGTGAAGGGCCCAGAAGAGAAAGAAAAGGAAAAGAAAAAAGACAGCCCTGCCAAGAAAAACAAAAAGGCTGCTAAGGATGCTGATGTGGAAGCTGCTCGCTCCAATGCAGTTACACAAGAAGAGCCCATGGAAGAAACCATTAAGGTGATCAGTGCTGAAGGTCCACAGGTAGATGAAGAATCTGCTCGTGCTTTGCAAGCCCAAGTGGAAGAATTCCGAAGATTCCTGAAGGAGGTAAAGAGTAGTTTAACATCAAACTACATATTTTTTATGTAAATAAGAATCATATTATACAGATAATTTTAAAAAAGTATAATGATACTTTCAGGCAGAGCTACGTGAGCAAGCAGCAGTTGGTGGTGGTAATGAAGATGGTGACGAAGAAGAGGAGCTTACTGAGGTTAAAGACTTAAGGAGCAACAAGAAGAAGGAAAACAAAGAGAAGCAAATCAAGAAGAAGGCTACTGAGGTAACTATTAAAATATATAAATATATTTAACTTCGAGAGCAGTTGGATATAACTATGTATTGATATAAAAAACAAAGAAAACATAAGTCTAGAAATATGTGTTTTGAAATTAATAAAAAAAATCTTTTAAAAGAATTCTTTAAATTGAGAACTACTTTTTGAAATTTACATTTGGATACTGTTTATACATATCACACCCCCAGAGTGACACTGTTACTTTTGCAAAAATGCAATAATGAGTTCAGTATGTAATAAGAGTCCTAAAGCACCTGTTTACTTGGAGCAATGGTGTTGTACTAAAAGGGAGCAAACAAATGTGCTTTAGGACAATTATTACATACTTAAATCATTATTGAATTTTTTGCAAAAGTGACAGTGTCGCACCGGAGGTGCAATATAGAGTAAAATCAAGTACAATATATAGATACATAGAATTTGTGATCAATTGGTAAATTAAATGATTAATAAAATCTTATATATAAAATATATTAAACAACAAATGCTTTCTAAACAAGAGATCTTAAAAGAAATGTAGATAACATAGCAATAAGATATTAAAATTAATTAGTAAAACTACCTTAAACAGATTGAGCTATCAAATTCTTTATTTCAAAATGACATGTTTTGGAATAAATAAGAATTTGATTAATAATTTTACATAGCCCCAATGTTAATTCATAAAATAGTATTAAAAGTTTAGTTAGTATGTTAGCTATTACAATAAATAATGAAAATATACTAATTTAATATTTATTCTTAATATCTATTTCTATAACTTTTATATTTAATTTCAAAGAAAACCATAAATTTCTTTTTCAGTCTGTTGGTGCTAAGAATGCTCCTAAACCAGAAGATACATCCGATAATTTGGACAAGGCTGATGACAAGCAAAATGTGCCAGTGTTTGATGAACTGGGTGGTAAGTTTTAATTCTGACTATGATACACCTTCACACTTCGTTTAAAATGTATGATATTCAAATAGATTGGGAGAAACCAATCATAAACTCAGACTTAAATACATATCATTCTAATCCTGAATGGATTGATTGAATTGATTAAGAAATATATTTTATTTTGAAAGTACTCTTTGTTTATTAAATATATGTTTTAAACATAATTATTATAGATACCTGGACTGACGCGAAGATATCCAAGAAAAGCAAGAAAAAGGCACGTAAAGATCAGTGAAAGGTGAGTTGCAAAGGACTTCATCTGGGCAATACGCCTTGTTACTAGCTCAATGCCAAGCACACCTCTGATAAAATTACCACTTTTGTGCAAGTAATAATACAAACAACTTTGTTTTATAAATATACTACTGTATAAAATAAAAGATAAGTAAGCCCAATTTTTGATCACATTCTTTAATTTATCATTTCAGGGTTGTAATTTTACAGGGTGTGGAATTCTATTTTAAATTTTAATGTCTTAACTGTTCACCTTGAGTCAATTTACGTCCATGTTTTTTAGTTTCATATTTTATTTTGTATTTAGCAAATGTTGACATGTTTTTCTTTATAATTTAATTCTTTGTTTAAAGCATAATATGTTTTGTTTTTATATGCATTATATGAGTCATAATTTTGTAATGTTTCAAGAACGTTGATTGACCTTTGGGAATCTGCAATATGTTTGAGTGTTATATTTGTTATATAAAACAGTGTTCATAGACTTCATAATTATGTAGTTAAGTTTATTTTTATATGTATATCCGATCCTAACATAGGGACGTATGCGTACTTGCATAGTTGTAGAACCACTTAACCATGTTCATGATCTTCTGGTGCTTTTAGTAGTAAGTGATTTTTCCTTTCATTCCATTTGTGTGCATTTTATATTTTATCCTCATTGCCTATAGTCAGCAATTACGATTCCACTCCAGTTTGCTCATAATTAACATGTTACTAATGCTCTTGATTTAGATTAATATTATTGACCCATGACAAAAAAGTGATGAGACCTGAAATTGGACCAATGTTTAAGCGGTGTCAAGACAAGCGCTTGTAACTTGTTGTAGGTTTTCTCTTTTGATGCCCTTTAGTGTTATGTATATGAATACTTTCCGTCCTGACACTTTCTAATTTCCATTATTGAATGATTTTAGTTCCGGAATATCTTATTTTGAAGTGATGATAGTACATGTTATTATTCTTGCAGGATATTCTTTCACAGGATATTTTCATTATTATTGCTACATATGCAACTGTTTTATTGCAGATTCCTATTTTGTATACTTAGTTATAAGAATAAATAATAAAAGTTAGTATAGTGACATCATCATTCTGTATAAATCATTATAAATTCTAAATATCTCAGATTCCATAATATTTATTATGTAAAATAGGATAAGAGTGAGAGCTTCAACATTGAATCGATCTAGTTTGAAAATAAAACTTGTAGTTTCAATAATATTGATATTTAATCATCGGCTGTGCAATATTTCGTAACTATACATGTATGTAACTCGCCTACCTATGCAGATTGCAGTCAGTGAAGATAAATACTGTTAATTTATTGTAGCCTCACAGGAATATTGGCACATGGCAATTGTATGTTAAATGTTGAATGCTGAATTTATTTCCAACTGACATTTAATAATAACAGTTTATGTTGTTGGGAATAAATTCAGGGTATGCTAATATTTATATTCTTCCTGGCGACCGTCCTGCCGCTCAACATTAGCGCATTTGGCCTGTGTCAATTATGACCTACTTCTGTAATTCTTGTCCTATAGAACTTTGTTCCTTACATACACTACTTGTTGTGTAATTTTTATCTCTTGTGATTTTCGATTTAAAGGAGAGTTGGTTATCAATTATAAGTATGTCTTCAGTGATTTTAATGTCGGCTCATAAAGTTTGGCTCACTAAATATGAGCCAACTTTAAACTACTGGGAGAATATGCTTATTTTATAATTATATTTATATTCAATATGGGTTCAATTTGTTCTAATTATTTTTAGTTACACTTCTGTACTTAGGGCCTAAAGTTTATAACATTTTTTCATTTAGAGGATTCAGAGGTGAATTAAATTCATATATCATAAATAGATACACTAGATGTAAAACATATTTTTGGCTTGATATTGTTATGTGTAGGGCGGGCTTGGCACGCGCCGGGCAGGCTGTATATAGCCAACGCATAGACATCGTATCTTGAGAATTTTATCGTTTTATAGGCTCTAAATATAATGTACGATATAAATATTTTTTTAAAATCAATAAAGAGTGATAACTGATTTAACTTTTTTATTTGGATGGTGCACCCGAAATTTTTGTGAGTGTTTAAAAAATCTGCAACTAATGATAAGCTTATCTCGTGGACGGATGACTGTGTCGTATTTTCAGATCTAGGTACAGAGAAAGGTGTCAATGCAAAACAAAATAATTTTTTGCAAGTCATTTAATTGTATAAATATCAAAGTTCTATAAAATTTGAGATTCAAGTATGTACCTATTTAAGAAAAACTACTAGTAATTATAGAAATAACAATGACTAGGGCTAGGGTTCATATAATTTGTCTGGCGTTCAAAGTCAGATGAAGTGGGACATTTATCAAAACATGCTTTCATCTAATGAAGTTAAGGCACATATCAGATACTTATGAATATGCACAATGGAAACATCTTTTAATTATAATTACATGCAGTGGGTACATGTGTTAGCAATTGACATTTAATGATTAAATCTAATGAAATTGTTAAAAGAAAAGTGTATTCAATAAATAATAATAAATTCTTGATACGTTGGTATTGTTAACCAATAGAAGTGCCTCGTGTTGTTTGTTACCCTGTGGATTGACCAAACATTTTTGCACAGACAAATAATGCGATTTTACGAACAAAGTTCACGAATTATAGGCGTTAGTATTTGTTACGGTATCCAAATCGTACATACATTTTATATAACAAGGAATAAGGTAAGTGATGAATTGCAGAGTATTTTATTAAGGAAGATATGTAAAAATATATATGTAATGGACTAATGAAATTTTGTTATGTGTTTAAGTTGGTGTCTAAGTAGTTTCAGCTGGACCGTCCCAACCGTCGCAGCTGCACTGAATAAGTTGGTTTTTGTTAAGTCTCAATTCCAAGCTGACTGGATTTCTGTCAATAAATGCTCGTTTTACTGAAGGCTCATACGGGCGGAGGTGGTAAAAGGTCGAATATATACCTTTTACCATATAAGGCCCCCGACAATAAGGACGCCTTATCATGTTAGGTGGCTTCTGATGAGATTGGAACGGGAGGTTTCTTTCTAGATCTCGGAGTCGCTCTTGGCGCCGGGGCGGCGCGCGCGCCCGCGTGCCGGCGCCGGCGCGGCGCTGCGTCCGCGGGTTGCGGCGCGCGCGCTATAAAGCGCGCGCGCCGCAACCCGCGGACCCAGCGCCGCGCCGGCGCCGGCACGCGGGCGCGCGCGCCGCCCCGGCG